>VUQR01027710.1:0-28969 GCA_015108515.1 Hemichromis elongatus
CCTCAGTTTATCTCCAGTGATTACACTCTAAAATCTAAAATCACCTTTGTAATGCATGCTGGATGTGAGTGGTGGTTCTCTGCTCACACGGGTATCACAGACACAGCCTTTGAAGCCCCTCCATTCTTTCTCTGCATGCTTGTCTGGATCCAGAAATATCTGTCTTAATCAAAGTATGTCTCACCAGTACTGTTTGTCTGGCAGATGGGTATATAAAAAAAATATTCTTATGTTCTCACCACTTGTGTTGCTTGGTGGTCTTCAGCAAACCTGTCACTGATAAAACTGCAAAAATGAAGCAGTGCAGTCCAGATAGAGGAATGCTTAAATATACGAGTATGTATAAGGATTAAACTCTTTTGCTTTTTGAAGACATAATAATTTCAAAATTAGGAAAATCTGTTCTTTTTTCAATCAAATTTATCTGGAACTTGTAATCTAATTTTTTGAAAAGGTTCAGTCCAGATGTTCAGTATAAGCGCCGTTGGTGGCAGTTACAAGTTTTGCCCACAGGAATTTTGGAAGTTTATCCAAGTTAGTTTTATCAGACTGAGCAGAATGCGTCTATCTGGACTATACAATCTTCCTGTTGCTCCACAGATGTTTTATACAGTTATGCTTGACTTTCTCTGGGCCATTCTGGAGCAGGTTTCAATGGTTGACCTATATGATCTATATCTATATATCTGACCAAGAAGTGCTGGTAACAGCAATTTAAAACACTGAAACCTTCTCTTACCTGATTTGAATTTGACTGGCATCCCCTTCAAGACCAACTTCTCATGCACCTCTGGACTGGCTTCACATCAGCTGCTATTTTTAGATCACTCAGTAGAAGTCTCTTTATAACCTGTTGTAAATATATATCTCTGTAATTCATGCTAGATGTGCAAAGATGTTTAAAACAACAGTCCTTCAACTTTAATTTCCATTTTCAATGTTCTCTATGCCAGCACATGTTGGCACACACTACAGTTTAGACCCTGTGTGCCAGATGTTCTTCCTCAGTTCTCCTCATGACATGACAGCAGAACTTTGGCTCTCAGTCCTCAGTTGACACACTGCCTTTGGGCTTGGAGATTATGGACTCTTAGAATGAAAACTCCTGCTGAAAACTGCTGGGTCATAGCCAACAACCCAGTGGTTATCGCCAGTGATGATTCGACATGAAAAGGTTGAACATGTGCTTTCTGACCAAGTTTGAGGTCAGTGGTAAAGTCACAGGTTAAGTATTCATAATGGGCCTTTCAAAAATAAGGAGTATAGCAGGGTGGCTGCAGGGGATGAGTGGAGCAGTTGGTTTGGACAGGACTACCGGCACAGTTGCGGTGCAGCTGCGGCCCCAGCAGCTATCTCAGTAGCTGCCCGGAGAGGTGGGGGGTTTCAGAGAGAAGGCAGTCGGCTGAAGAAAATTCTTTGAATTAGCATTTTGATTAATTTAAGTGAAATATACATTTTTTTTAAGTGTAGTGGGCCCATTCCCAGAACTCTCAGTTGGCCTTCATTTTTGGCTGTATTCATTTTCCCTTTAATTCTGACAATCCTCCATTTCCCCACTACTGATAAGTGTGTGACACTGCCACCAGCATGCTTCTCCAGTGAAATGGCATTACATAGGTAATCACAAGAGATGGGGCTTGAATTTATTTTAAAAGGTTCTAGTTTTGTTTCATAAGAACAAAGAATCTTCCAGATTCAGTTTTACAACTTCCAGTATTAATGTTATGTGCTGGTTACTTAAAGTGGCTACTGTCCACTGCACTCTAGTCCCAAGCCTCTATTGGTCAGGCTCATAAAGTGCTTGTAACGTCTGGCAGGTTGTCCAAACTCTACAGGGGAATTCAGTTAGAAAGACCATTACGTTGTTGTCACCTTTCTGATCGACGATCTCATGTTTGATTTTTCTATTTGGCTTGTCAGCCAACATAGGAGTCGTTGATTCTATACTAATTCTTTTTCTCCAATGATTGAAACCAGTGTGCTCCTGAGACTGTTCACAGCTTTAGAAAAAAGATATATAAACCCTTGACCTGCTGTTTCCCATCTCAATTTGATGTCAGAGGTCACAGCATTTCTCTCACCAATTTAAATAAACTCGCAATTTTTCCAATGATTTCCCTTTTGCAACAGAAGCCCAGACAAATTTGATATTTAACTAGTCATTTATTTACTGACCTTACCAGTCAGTGCTAATGTAGCATTATGAGTGGTGATTTTGTCTGTGTGTGAGTCAAACCTACTGTCTTTCCATTTTTAATATCTTAATATATTGCAAATAGTTGCTTATGTATTGTAGACAATTCATATTAAAAAAAAATACTCATATAAGATCAGAATCTACAGTATATAGAGATTATGTAGATTTCCAGGTGGGTACTACATTCACACTCTCTGTGGCCATACAATATACTGCTCTTCTCTCTTCTTTTTCCTTTTATTTTTTTTCATACAGGTTCTGATAGAGAGAGTACTGAAAGTAACTAAAAGGCATCATAGGCTGTTATGGGCCTTCCTCGATGTGGTGTTTTTCTCCCTGTTTTTTCTGTGACTTTCATTTTGCATTCTGACCTTGCTTTGTACACCAGGATTGAAACTCCTTTTGTACTTGTGCTCCAACCCCCACACTCCCTCAAATATGAGCTGTTTTTACTCAGGTTTCAGCATTCCAGCTTCCTAGTACAAAGTTCCTGTGATGTCAAGTTGTGTCCATAAGTGTCTGGGGAGAAATCTCTGCGAGGTACTGAGTAGATGTCCTGTACCTGCCTTCTGCACATTCTACCAAGGCAGCTCTCTCTCACCTAAAGCAAAGGGAGTACTAAAGTAAACTATCTCAGCATGCTGCAGTCTCATATTTAAAAATAGATGAATGTTTTTATCTTAGTGGAGTTTAGAAACTGAGTTGATCTAATAAGGGAGACAGGTCTAGATGTATTCCTGTGCATGGCCACGTGCATATCGGACTTGGATGGTGTTGAAAATGAATCAGGATACTAACTTCAACCTAATAAGATTGCCATGGTGACTTGCAAGGAAAGTGACCAGGGTGCTCATTCACACATAAGGGCAACTTGTTTAGATGCTGTCAATTAAATGGAAAGGAGAGCATGTGGAAAAGTTATCTTGGGGAAAGATATTTTTCCGAGGTGATGGAAATGTCTCCCAAGCTGCTAATTGTATTCTCACAGTCATGTTGGAGGAGAGCGCAAGAGGACCACCAGAATCAGTGCGATTCAACAGAGGAAAACCATACAACATTTTCTAGCATTAATCATTATTCATTATCAATAACCAAAGTGGTGGATCAGCTGTCCACCCAACAGGGTGATGGTGCCTCCATTCTGCCAAGATTACAACAGTTCATCTCACAGATACTTTTGCATAGGGCTCCATAGTTATCTAAGTTTTTTCATGGAGAAACTTTTGTGATATATTGTTGTTTCCACCATCCCTCACCATGCCCTGTTTACATCAGCTTTACTCAAATTGCGTCTATCTTTCACCATACCCCGAGGAGCTTGTCTGCAATCATATCCTGCTAGTTTTTTGTTTGTTTCTTAATTTTATTTATGTTTTTTTTTTAACATACTGCCACAGAAAGACCAAGAGGGTGAGGCCAACTGATATGTTGCCTAATGATCTATTGAGTCTTTTGCTAAAATGAAATAGTGCAAAAGGAAGTTGGTCTTATCATATTCTATTTTATTAAAAGCAGTATTTTAGTGTGATTTTCTATGTTTTACTGTTATCAAAGGCTTACAGACTGTGGCGTGTAATCCTCTGATAGTCTATCTAGAATTGAATCAGTTTCAGCTGGTCACACTAAAGACTCTGTTGTTGTACATAAAGTACTTTCAGGCTGTGCCTCTCATCCCTTCTTCCCATGGAGAAACTCTGAGAGTGGCATGGAACATTAACACCTCCATTGCAGTGTTGTTCCCACTCATCACTCAGCAGTGTGAAACCAGATGGATAGCTTCTCATTGGGAGAGTTTTGCATCGTTGCTGTTTTTTTGCTTCAGGATCCCATAAACAGTAGGTGAGGAGAGTAAAAAGACAATAAATGTGCTTCTGTCATTCACATACATTTGAAATAAAAAATGTTGCTGGTCTTTGTGTGAGTTTCACAAACTCCTGGCTGTATCACTTCTTAATGTTTGTAAGCACTAAGCAATGCAAACTATTATATGAAGTTAAAAGGCATTAAGGTGGTTCTAGGGAGGTAATGATTAGCCACATGGACTTCACTCCCCTCCTCACTAGTTCTCCAGTCCACTTGAAACACTGTTCTTTTGTCAGTTTTCATTATAAACCAGGTAACTAGTACCTACAGCACACATTCCTTGACCCTGTAAATAATTTGCTCCTCTGAAATGTGTTTAAAATAAAACAAAAGATTTGAATCTTATATTGATGAAGCTGTCTAGAACGAGTGTCCACCACTGACACAATTTGAGGTAAAGTTTTCTGATAAATTGTCCCTAAAGTTATGAATAAATTTGTCTAATGATCAGAATGATTAACAAAGCAACTTATCCCTCAAGAGAGATCATAAGGTGTAAAACTGTTATGAGTAAAGAGGACTTTTAAGAGACTAAAGTGTCTGTTAAGCATAAAAATAGGAGAAAGAAAATGATAGAAATATAAATAGGTGTTAGAAGTATTCAGATGCTAATGAAGTGCCATAGGTTAGATGGTGCAGGGATAATTCCTGTGGCTAATCCTAATAGAGGTGCAAACTCTATAAAGCTTGAGGTAAATTTGATCACAACAGTAAGATATTTGGTAATTGGAGAAATATAACTGTCACTGTCCTGGGTCTTAGATCCAGAGTTTTAAGTTTTTGGACTTTTAAATTCTGTTTGTCATCAAATATTTTCAGTTTTATTCTTAGTTTTCCTTATTGTTTACATTTTTTTTTACTTATTTCCTTACTATTTTTGTCTCTGTTTCAGTTACTGTCTATTTTAGAGATTATTATTTCCCCCAGTTTTTCTGTATTTGTTCTCCCTCTGTGTCTTTTCCCCACTGTGTTGCCTTTCTGCCTTGGATTAGGTTTTTCTTCTTGGTATGCATGAGTCCTTAACGTGCATACAATGACAATGACAATGACAATAACGATGCGGCTTTATGACTTAGATCTGCTACAGATATCAATTAGCAGACTGCTCACAGCATTTTTACACTCGCACATTGTGACAGAGTTCATTATAACAGGGCATTCATGGGAATCTGGACCCTCACTGGTGTTATTGGTGTACTAGATAAGAAGCCATTACCTTCATCCATACCCTCATCTTATTAAACAGCAGATAGATTAGGCACTTTTTTTTTTTATTTGAGACTAAATTCAGTGATTAGGTGTACAATATTTATTTCATTGTCCAGCAAATTATCCTTGAGGGTTTTTTTTTCTTGTGTGGAAAAAATATGACCATATGCTTGTTTTACCTGCAGCTGCAGAATAAAGAGCTGTAGATATACATATTTGCATACTTAGAGCCCAAAGAAGCATGTTTTAGCCTCCAGATAATATTAAGAAATGACCCTAGAAAACCTTTTTATTGCACCTCTGGTTGCACTCGAGTTTTAGCTTTGCGCACTCTAGAACACCAGAACCTATGTCAACCTTCATCTCAGCTCTTATATGTTCTTATATGCAACGTTTTATAAGATAGGTCTCCCAGCAACAGCACAGGGAACAAATCTTGAACCTTTAGAAGCCCCACCCTTTCGGGCTTATCACTGATTCTGATGGAAGGGATGATTGGCTTCTCTGCCTTGTTTATCTCATACCACAGTAGTAGCTGTGGGCAGCATAATAATAATAACAACATTTCTGTTATGTGCATTTTTATAAATGCTCTGCAAAAATGTGAGTGGGAGAGAGTTGTACCATCCTGAAATTACTTTGGGCTTTTATTTATATGCCAACACAGAGCACATGTTGTAAAATGTGTGAAAGCCAAAAGTTGCATACCCCTGTAAAATAACTTGCACTTGCACTGATTAACACCCATCTCAAATCCATGCAAATATATTAGATTTCTTTGAGTTGTAAGATGGGAAAATACCCACTGCTGTAGCTGTGCATGCTGTGTTAGCAGACATTCTCAGCTTGTTATGTATGCTGCTTTTCTGAGCTCCTATTGGCCAGTAACGTATCTGTTTTAGATGTGTCTTTTTCATTTATGTTCTAGGTGTGACAGAGACTTTAAATTTTTAATATTATATAATGCCACTATATTAAAACTGGAATGAAGAGCACTGCATAGAAATCTCTGCACACATACAAATCAGAGAAATCCAAAGACAGCTATTCCTCTGTGCTTTGTTCGGTTTGAAAAGAAAATCTCTGAAATCTCCCAGACAGATGTGCTGGGATAGAATTTAATGCAGCTGTGCTCAGTCAGCTGCATCTCTGGATGTGCCTTCACACTGCACAATGATGCTAGAGATACACATTCAGCATAGTAACATGCTCAAACTCATGTGCATAATGACTCATGATAACATACATTTGAAAATATTTTCACCATCAAGTGTAATATAAAAGAATGCCTGCGCACACACTCAGACTGAAAGCAGGCTTCCCCAGTGAGCAAAGACAGCTCATGCAAACCCACGAGTGTAATCAGTAGTTAAAGGTCAGCATTCGGCGCTATGCCCACACTCACACATACATGCATATAAAAGTGTATAAAGTAAGATAAATATACAGCATTGTCTTACTCCTACTTAGTTTTCTATTTCTACATCGTAAATACTTGAAAATTGGATTATTGCATTCTTCTTACTGTATGTTACAGCTAAAGCATGGTTCGTCTTTCATGGTGTGATTGACTATTTGACCTCTAGTGATGAAGTGCAACAACGGTTGGATGAACTGCCAATGATTTTTTTTTAAATGCTGATAAACTACCCATCACTGACCAAATATTGAATGCAGGCATTTATCATTAAATGATGTAAAGTTTATTTGTACATCATCTAATAATAAATAAATGAAATTTTCATGGTGAGTCATTTTACCAAATAGTTTTGAGATTGATGTCTCTGAGTTGATGCCTGATGTTTAGGACACTTACAACATAAAAGAAATCTCTTCAGCTTCGTTTCACTCCTGTTTACTTCCTGTTTGTTGTCTTTATCTTCATTCTGTGCTAAATAAAGGGAAAATAACTACAAAAAAATAACGATTGCATGTCATTGATACTTTGGTCATTATAAATCATAAGGGCATCTGATGTGCAGAATGTGTGGCAAAGGGATACGATTTTTAATGCGAGAAGCTTAGTATGGTCATTCGCTGGCAAATAATCAACCTAAAGGGCAAAAAAAGAAATTCAAATGCCAAAATCTAACTTGTTAGTCATTTTTAATTTTTTTAATCGATCACTAGAGGACAGAACAGGAAGTCTTAAACCAGATATTCCCTGTCTGCTTTCAGTGTAGTTTCTGGATATACCGGACGCCCCGAGACCTCTTCTCCAGAGACTGACTAAGCAGACTAAATAATGGGATCCTGGCATGATTTCAGTGTATTACCTCCAAAACTGATGACTGACAAATAATTCTCAGCTTTAAAAATCATTCATTAAATTGGACTTCTTTAAAATGACCGGTACACCATGGGAGAGGTGTTAGCATAGCTAAAGATGCAGTTTCGTTTGTTTTGGTTTTTTTACTTTTGGAAGTTTCTGCACGTGCAAGTGTGTGGTTGTACAGTCGTGGGTGTTTGCTTGGCTGCGTGCTCGTCTTGATGTGTTAATGGTGGATAGCAGCTCCATATCAGGCACAGCAGTGAATCCCCTCTCCTTTGTGGGCCTGTTTTCATGTTGTTTTTCTCAGCAGGAAATGCAATATTGCCAGTGCCTAGGGCTGCAGGGCTTCTAATGCAGTTACTATTGTCTTTTCTCTTATCCACCCACATGTCTCTATCTCTCCATCTCATTCTGTCCTGGTTCATTCTTGTCTCCCAGGGTTCTCACTCATCTTTACACGATTAAAGTAGAAACCCTCATAGTCACATCTCCTTATTTTGCCTTCTCACCTTTATTTTCTGCCTGCATTTGCCTTCTCTTGCTCTTAATTAATTTTACTTTCTGCATTAGTTCAGAATACTCTCAGATTAGTATTGGTGTTCGTTTCATGGTATCGTAGGGAACATGCTTAGTATATGTGAAAACATTACATTTGTGCAGATCTGCACAGAAAGGAAAGCGTAGAGAGGCTGAGATTAAATGAAATTTATTAGGTGGAAAAGAAGCTATTTTCTGAGAAAGGAAGCGCATGTGGGTAAAGATAAAATGCACAGAGAGCTGGTCTGTGCTTAATGTTGTTATAACACCACCATCAGACTCTCTTATCATCCCTTTAGTGTCCCTATCAATCACAGAGTAGACCATCAACCACCCCTATACATAATGCAGGGAAACAGAGTTGTCACTCAAAGCAGTCGCACACGCATCACCATCCATGTGCTCTGTCCTTCCTTATCAGACACACACAAGGTTAACAATGCTGTGGCAGAAACACCCGCTCAGGAAGAGCTGCTTCCTTACTCCGTCTGCATCCTGATTTGCTAATTTATGGCCTGAGCTCACCTGGGTAGCTCCCAGTTATGCACCTCGGCAACTTGCAACATTATCACATCTGTCCCTTTGGTCCTGCAGTATGGATCAGCAGAGCGTGTGATAAGCCAGGGTGAGCGACAACGAGACTGACTGCAAGGAAAGTTGCAAAGTAGGGAGGAACTGGGTGTGGAATATTTCTATTCCTTCTTCATCCATGAGGTGTTTTAAATGGGCACAGATCATCAGAGCATGTGATAGGGGAAGGCAAGAGAAAGAAAAGTGAGAGAGAAAGAAGGAGAGCAACAAACTTAAAGGGGGCCACAGCAGACATGTAAAAGGCAGTCTCTCTAAGGTCTTGTACGAAGTGAGAGACACCGCAGCAAGTGAATTAGCTCAAATTTAGTGATGTCAAAAGGGCACCCATCTGAACAGAGACAGAGAGATCATCCCTCTCCTGATATTAGGCTGTTGATCTTATGGGAAATAGAATGGTAAGAGAGGGGCCGGAGATTAGAACGTTAGAGAAAAAGCAACCTCTTCAGTTTCATACGTGGAAATAGACCAGCAGATTAGTCATGCTGAGACATAAATGGTATTTCAGTTACAAAAGACTAAGAGTCATATTGGGTGGAAAGGAATGAACTGAAACGCTTATCCCACACTTCTATCTGTGATATAAAGCTTAGGCATGCGGGACAAAGAAAATACTTTGACACTGGCAGTTAAGAATACCAGGGTGTGTGTAAACCGTGTCAGCGCTTTCTTAAGGCAACTTTTCCATAGTGTTGCCTGTTTTAGTGGGGCAAGCACAGCCTCAGGCTCTGAATCAGAGGCGGTATATTGTATACGACCAGAGTGAAATACTCCATCTGTTTTCACTGTTTAGGAGAGAACGTATGAGTAAAATAGAAACAACAGCACATTACAGAGACAGTGTTAGGCTGCATGATGAGCTTTAGTGAGCCACGGTGTACTGGAACTGTTCTAGCAGTGCAGGCGGGCACTTCACCCTTATAAGAAACTTTTTATTTTTGCTCTTGTTTTTTTCTGCTTCATTTTGTTCACAAACACTGATATATATTTTGTAATTATCCAAGAATTCAGCGTTTCGTCAGACACAAACAATAAAAGACAAATATAACACACCATCAGACAATGTACGACAAAACATAAAAGTACACAGTCCACAGTGGAATAAGAAAACACGAGACAAACTGGTTCCATGTTAGGGCCCTTTCTCATAGGAAAGACATGTGCTGTGCTGATGCTAGCTAGAGCGAATGGTCCAAAACCTGTGTACATTATTTTTTTGCTCTATGTCTTCTAGCTGGGCCTGCTCCCAACCATTTCCCAACATGCATCTCTCTTCAATAAAAAAATAATGATTTGGCACTGTCTGTACTACTGGAGAGCAGGGATAGTGCTACCCAAGGTCCCATTATGCACATAAACTTGTGTCATAAAGTTTATTCTGATGTCTGACCTTTGACCTATGATCTTGAAGCACTACATACTAAAATTGTGTATTTTATTATCTTTCTCTATATTATTGGAGCAAAAAAACTTGAGATGTTCAACTTTTGAATTTTATTTATACAGTTGTTAACATAAATTCATGCAGTGTGTGATTGTGAAAATGCTATGGCGTCATTGTGACGTTGTAGGGCATTGTATAATAAAAATAAAAATGTTGTTGTATTGCTCTCTCCACGTCCTTTTATATGATGTACTATACTCAATATGAGCGATGTACTTATCTGGTTGTAATTGCTTGTTCAGAAACATGCACATGACTAGTTCACTGGAGAGCATTTTGTAGGCCGTTGGCACTGCTCCTCTTCCTTCTCACACAAAAGAGCAAATACGCGTCCTGCTGGCGGGTTGAGGCCTTTCTATGGCCCTGACCAGCTCTCTGTGTGTAACGGCCCATTTTCTGGTAATTCCTCCCAACTCTTGAGACTGTGCTGGGCGACAAAGAAAACCTTCTAGTATCAGCAAGTGTAGACATACCTTCCTGTAGGAGCTAGACTACCTGTTCAACTTCAGTGGATTACAGGTAGAGTCTCATGCTGGCTGGAAAGTGGTCAGTGTTTCCACCCTTTCCCTTGTTTAGCCAAGATGGCAACCACTGTGGTGAGAGGTTTGTAGTAGTCTGCACTTAACCACTCTTATCTAGCTCTTTATCTAGCCATTATTGTCCATATTAATGCACTTACACACTCAAAACAGTGAGTGTTAGTATAGAAGTATGTAATGAGAGACATAGCAGTACTGTGTACAGTGAACAGGAAACGTTTGCAGGTTCTTATTCAGTCCCAAAAGGTCTAAATGTGACATCAACTATGAGAATCAGGTTTACAAGAATACTTCAATTAAAATGAACATCCCACAGTGATTCACCATGTTTTGCAGTAGCATAACGAATAAGTCAAGAATATGGGACAGAAGCTTGTTACCACTATGGGTTTATAATGAAACCCAGATGTTTGCTGCCAAATACATCCCCAAGCACACTAAATAAGTATGCCATCCAGGATTAGTTTACTTTTTTTTATTACGCGAATAGATATATGAACCCGAGGTCATTCTGGAATCATAATGTAACTCTTATCATTTAGTACTCAGAAATCATCCAGTTTAAGCTTTACAATTTTATGTTTTCTAAAAAGAAAAGTTAAGAAAGAGAAAATTCATATGGGCACATTTGGGGAGGAACTAACTGTGAATGTTAAATGATGTCTCTTCAGAAATGTTGATGACGTTATTCAAATGTGTTTTTATCCCTTTTTTAATGAACAGGATGTGCCACTGTGATATATCATCAGCATCTGTTTTAAGTCACTGCTTTCTCTGTGGGTTTTGTCCAAACACTCCTTCAGGAGATATACGCAGGATATTGCTGGAAGGGATAATTTGTCACAAGAAAAGTGTTGACAATGTCATGACTCTTATCTGCTGTGTCCATTTTTTTTTTTTTTTTTTTTTGTTGCAACGAGCCTGTGCTTATTCCCAGGGTATCATATACTGTCATTTTCTCAAAGCTGCTGTCATCTCATAGGTACATGCAAGATTTTCTTTAGAGTCATTATCATGACACACCAGGTAATAGCAATACTGAGTTAAGACTGTCATTCCCACATATGAATACTCATAAATGATCCCTTAGCATTACATTTAAATGCGTAGTTTTTCAGCACGGATAATGTTATCAAGTAGTTTTGACCCGAACCACAATCTTTTCCTAAACCTTCTCAAGTAGTTTTTGGTGCCAATACCTAACTAACAATTAAAACAAAAAAATGAATTTAAAACCAAGAAAAACAAAGCTTACAGACAGGACTGTGGTCTACTTGTTGAAAATTGTACTCATCCTCCAATCAGCCACTGCCCCCAGTGCGAACTCTGGGACTAGTTATAGGTGAAACATTACTTCATCACCCAGTATTGCCATATCCAGTGTGCCAAGTCACTGATGCCCTCTCAGGGACACCAGCAGCTCCCTGCCTCATAGATGCTGTAAATCATATTACAGGATCTGTATATCATATAAAGTCTGCTCAGGTTAAATCTGCTTAAACCTTACAAGATATGTATATATGAGAACAACATATTTTAAATATACAATTGATTACAAAAATGAGCTTAAACTTTCAGACCCTTCAGTTTGTAGTCCATGAATCTAAAATTCTTACCTGTTAACAAAAATCTGTCTCAATCACCTCCTCTTTTAGGAAAAGGAATCACTTCTGTTCCTTGGAACATACTGTAAGGGAACACATGAAAGCAAGTGAAATTAAATGCCTAGTCATTTCATCTTTGTTCCTTATGTTGCATTTATGTTCGGAGATCCAGATTTATAGGTCTTATTTAGCTTCCTCTGTATATAGTAGCCCACATGGGCATTTCAGCAGTAGATTTGGCTTTTAATTTTGAACTTATTTCAAATGTAGGGATGTGAAAACAGATTTCTTTTGATCTTTGCTCTAGAGATAGCGCAAATTAAACGTGGATAAATTCCCACCTGGTAAATCAGATCAAATATATTGCAGAGCCTTATAGTAATCAGCTCTATTTGCCAAACATATGGTTCAGAGTTTTTGCCCATTTATCGGCAAATATAGGGATATCTTTGAATGAATGACCTAATAGAGGGTCAGTTTTTAATGATGCTTTTATTTCATTAGATAAATTGGAAAATGTGGAGACCACTGCTGGTATGTAGCATGTTATTCAGCACAATATTGTTGTCCTTATTAATATATATGGGATAAATGTGAGTATTGTTTTTTGATTTGGGTCATAGTAACACGATGTCTGTGGAGAAAATATCTCCTTTTCCCATCTTGCCAAAAAGTGTTGAAATTATATAATTTAAATCCTTTAAAATTGTACGACTTATGCATCAGAATAGTCAAATAGAAGTTGCATGTGTACATTTTCTCATGACTTTATCTTAACTGAACAACAAACTGGTAAATAAAAGGAAAAAAGACAGCAAAAGAATAGATTTTCAAGAAAAAGGAAGAAAAAAATTCTGAGGACTGAACAAAAAAAATCTCTAAACCTCACCACTCTGATTTCTATGGTCATGATGGACTTTTCCTTGACCATCATTTTCTTCAACAGAACGGTTGAGATGGTTGAAGGCCAGGGTGCCGATTGTCACACTACGGTTAGAGCTTTATAAATTCCCTCAAATGTGATCCGAATGTGATCCAGCTCTGGTTGTTTTTCACAAGTCACAACTCTTTCTCTATTTCTTTTTATATCAAGAAGATGCTGAGATTGAAAAGGAGAGGTAGACAGCCCAAACGCAAATAGATATAGATTATAATAACAGCTTTGATCCCAGCTGCAGAGGAATATTATTCTTTTGATTTTTTTTTCATACTCATCTGGGTTATGGGGAAAAACCTATAAAGCTTCTATAAAATGAAGTTGATGTAAAAAAGCCATCTCTCATCTGGTTCTCTGATTGATGCGAGTGGAGGTTTAAAAATGAGATAACAATCAGCTAATGGGTTTCACTGGTTCCCTCAAATATAGAACTGTTTTTACTTAAAGAAGAAAATATTTATTCGCTTTTGTTTTACTCGATTTACATTGATTTCCTTCATATTTTTTTTTTATCTCCCGCCTGGTAAATCAGATGTAGAGGTTTTATTCAATATGGAGCTAAATATGTATTTTAGAAAAAACTAAATGTTTTGTAATAGTGAGGCACAGAAGTACACAGGTATATGTATTCATCTATAAGCATAGACATGAATGCTCAGTATAATTGGCATTGCGGCCCTCTTGGTGACCCCGTGCAATTACCATTTCCCCCAGTAACTGTGCAACTGCTCTCTGACACCTTAAATACTTAATGTGAAAGAAGGGCAGGTATAAAATGGCAGAGCTGAAGCTTATACCACGTTCATATATTCTGGCCATTAAAATCCTTACAATCTGAAAGCTTTCTGCATCCAAAAAATAGAGACTGTTGAAAATACATATAAAGACAGTTTTGCAAGTGCAGTGACATTCGGTTGAAAGAGACTGTGCAATGAACGTGGATATTGCTGTCAGAGGAGCTGCTTCAAGGTTAGTGTTCACCAAGGGAAAATCAGCTGAAGTTTGCACTTAACTTGCGGTACCTACTATATGAGGCGAGCACTTCACAGACATACATGTGTAATGAAGTTGAGCAATTTAAAGGGTTTTCCCTGGGGAAAAAAAGTCACACTTTGACTATTTTCAGAATCTGTTTTTGATTCAGTGAGCCCATATTTAATATGCAGGGGCATTATTTGACTGCGGTAGCAGCTTAATCCCTTGGTGGAGCATTTTCTTGTCATTTTTGTTTATTTATTTATTGATTTTTGACAAACGCAAAATTTCCCTGTACACAAGGGAATTAGACAATGCATTGTTATACCGAGGCTTTGTTTTCCCCAGCCACTGCATACAGAGACTGTTGACAAGAAAAAAAAAATAACCTAAAGTGGATTAGTAAGCTGGTGGGCCACGAGAACAGCGTTAGTGCACTGTTGCATTGATTCTGAAAGTCTCTGACGCACTTCTGGAAGAATGAAACACAATTCTCTATTTTATGGAGATATTACTTCATATGGTGTTTAGATGACAGTGGTAGAGAGATGTATCTAAGAAATCCACCCTGACTCTCACATGGAATCAAATATTTAAATACAAAGTTTGAATAATGTATGTTGGTAAAAAAAAAAAAAAAATGTGCTGGATCGTTTTAGATTGTGTGCATCTATAATGTCTCAAGTTTTTCAGACATCCTTAGTAACACTGTTACTCATGCATATGTCCTTTTAGGGGTAGACGTGTTTTAAAGAATCCTATACAGAACTGCATTGAATAGTGTTGTAAAGGGAAAGACGACATATGTCTCACCCCTACTCCCTACTCGGTTTTAGAAAGACTTTAATAGCAGGCAGGACTGCAAAGACCAAGGACTGGCTTCTTACTGCTATGCTAATATTATCCAGCTTTAGGAAGCTTTTCTATAAAATATTCCTTGAAGGTACTGACTGAAATTATTTAATAAAAACAACAAGAGAAAAACAAATTGTTTCTAAGCAACAAGTTCTAAAGTGGCGTGTTAAAAAAGGAATTAGCTATGCAAACCTTCCTTTTCTCTCTGGCTAATTTGTCAAAGATCATGGCAGAAAAGGGAATAAAAGGAAGACTGTAGGAAGACTAAATCCATCTAAACCAGTACAGTACATAAATTTAACCAATCAAACTTTAAGCTAAACTTTCAGCCTATATGTAAATCAGTGTTATTTGACACAAATTATATTAAAAAAAAAAAAAAAACGGCGTGAAAGTCAGGTTGTGAAATACAAGTTATTAATAACAGATAACCCTAGATAGGATCAAATAAAATTTCTTCGAAGAAATTGTTTTTTTTAAAACATCAATGCAATGAACAAATAAAACACTTATAAATTTAAATAATAAAGAGAAAACAAATAATCCCTGAAGGTAAATTTGTTAATGGAACAACTTAGACAACTATCAATTTAATAGGATGTTTAAAAGAGCTGTAACATTTTCCCCCCTTGTATCTGCATTGTGGGCCCATTAAATAGACTCTGAATTAGTACCGAAGCTTTACAGCTCCTCTGTTTTCCCCTCCATCTGTTTACAAATTCACCATCCGCTTCTCATTTTTTATCTCTTTCACCATGGCATTTATCCAAGACCACATCTCTCCCCTTTCTTACGCCATCCTCCCCTCTCTGCCTACTGTTTCTCCCATTTGCGATGCCAATACTCAGACACAGACTTTCCAGGGGTAATAACAAATTCTGGCAAAGCAACAGTCCACTTCAAGGACGTGTGTCCTAGCACCTCCTGCTCTATTTTCGCTATATCAGAAGTCTTTCATCAGACCGCAGATTCTTACTGTATTTGGTTTGTGCATTGGTGATGTATGCTGTGTCAAACTGGACAGGAGGAGATAAAATTAGCTCATACATGACTGTTCTGCTTTTCTCCTTCTATAAATTCCTGCATGAGCCAACAGAGTCTATTTTATGATTTCACAAAGGCGAGATTGACCACACACTTTGAGCTCTGACCAGTCCTTTAATTCAGATTGACAATAGAAGTGCCAGCCAAGGAAAAGACAGAGGTGGATATTCTTTCCAAACACTACTTGACCTGTGGGCGTTCTGCTTTTTTGGACATTAGTTGGGTACACTATCTGGTCAAACAGTGTCATGTCCCACATCTTGTGGGAGAAGAGAAGCACAAAGGAGGACATTAGGACAAAGACACACATTAGTACATCACAAATAAATGGAGGCTGTCAGTCACTTGGCAGGCTCCGCTCTTAGGGCATTTCACAATTCATTACCTCTTTGCTGTCTGGATAAAAACAACCCTCAAAAAATGACTATGGTATTCAAAATGTATGTAATATTAAACAAAAAATAAGTGCATTAGCAAAAAAAAAAAATCCCATGAGCTGCTAATCCTAATGTGCACAGGGACACACAATTCAAGGCCCCAATTAACACTTCTACCTTTGAATTAGCCACATGATTATCAAGGCACATTTATATTATACAGGGTGTATCATAAAAGAATTATTCTATTTCAAAAGCCTATATTTTTTAAAGTAATGGACATGGAATGGAAATTTTTAAAAACATGTCTGAATATAAAGTTTTACATACAAAGCATAGAAGGTTCACAAATGCTCGAGATGCATGGCATAAATCAAACAATAGTCAAACCCGTCTCATACTTTTGTGAACTTGTCAGGAGTTACTGCAGCCACTGCTGTTATGCTACCAACGGGCAACCACGTGAAACTCACGAATCCACTCGTCCTAACAGAATTAGTTTCAATCGTTACCAGTGAACAAAGTAAAGTGAGCACATGTCTGTGTGTCTGCACAGCAGTAGGAACAAGTTATGTATTAGATAACCACATGCCCTCAACATTTGGAGGTGGCTGGCCCCTATTAGTTAATAAATTATTTAAACATTGATGATGTGATGGGACTGCCCTATACAGCCTTCCTGGAGACAATATAATCAGTTGACTGTGGGTTTCGTGTTTTGTTTCATTTTCTTTCACCTTTCTAGTATGAAAGCAATAAATGCCTCAAAAGAATTATAAACAAAGCAACATGATGTTTGCCAGTAGATAAAGGGTTACCAAAGAAATGACACAGTGTTACCTTCTGCTTGTAAACCTTTTATATGAGGACTAGGTGTCCACTTTGTTCTCGTAACATGAAGGTCTAAATGACTTATTGAACAGCTGCTCCACAGAGATGGAGATGGATGTGAACAAGTCATTGAGGTCAACTTTAAAAGTCAAGGCTCAGGTATCATTACATTACATTGCAAACATGCTTTCACCTTCATTAGTGGCAGGAAATATCAAAGACCTGCTGATCTGAAGCCGTAAATCCTTTCAGTAAGTCGCAATCAGGAATTGTTGTCTTGTCTTAATCCACCACCCAAAGCTGTCCTTTAAGCACTGAAAACCTCTTGGGAAGATGACTGACTCTTCAAAAGGAAACTTGCCAAGTACATGGTGCTGATCATTGAATGCAGAACAGGAAGTCTCGGAGCACAGAGCTTACCTGCAGAGGCTGGATTCAGCAACTTTGGTGCCTAATGTCTGTCTGACAAGCTGACAATTCATCTCAATGGGCATTAAGGAAGGGAAAAGAAGCAGAGGAGCCATTAGCAGCACCAGATGGTGGAGGTTTTATGATGTTGTAACATCTGATTACTCTAGAAGCATAACTACTAATAATAAATAAATCCAGTTCTAATGTATTTCAAATCTAGCTTTCCCTATATTTCTAAAACTATATTTTGCTTTGTCTGTTTATGTTTTATTTTTCTAGCTGCCCTATTCGCTCTTCTAGTCTAATGCCCCTTTGAGACTGAGTTGGGAAAATATATTCCCTGCTCAGTCACCAGCTGGTGATTAGCTACTTAATTCAACTATAATGTCACCTGGGTAAAGAAAGAATGAGAGAGGAAACAAAAATACAGCCTGAAATGAAAGTAAAAGTAGTAGAATTCAAGAAAGTGAGGTAGCCTATAGAGCTGAAAAGTGTACATTGATGTCTCAAGGTTTGCACTCTCTCTGGCTATGCGGGCCAAAAGTTACCAGTTATCAACTAGCCAGCTGTGTTAGCGAGCACAGATTATACGGGTGCAGTGTATCTGCTAATTTAGTGTGGTATAACAAAAAAAACTACAATTTCACTCACTACCCTAAAGCAGACATTGATTAATCTGGACCCCATAGTCAGTCAAAGCAGCCATGACCCTAACCCAGAAGAAAGGGTTATACTTTAGGAAAGAAATATCAGTTTGCAGGGCTGCCATGTTCTATATTAATAGTTAATAATAATATTTATAATGTAAAATAAGAGTTTAAGCAAATACACTTACAATGCTTTTTACATTGCAAGGGACTTGAAAAGAGGAAATGAGGAAGGTAGCCATAGGGGAGAGGAACATAAAAATTGGAAGACAGTATTAAGACAGATGGAGAGAAATAGCCAAAATAACACAAGAGAGTGTGACACGCATAGTGAGACATGGGGAGTGTGGTTCTGATTACAAGGAAGATTGCCTTGGTGACATATTAGTTTAATCAAGCGAAGCTGTGTGGGGGAAATGGGGAATCATTCAACAGGGCTGTCGTCATTTAACTTAACTGATGTCGCCCTTTCCTCATTTCCATTCTCCGTGTGTCTCTGATATATTAAGGAGTACACCGAAGGCAACCGGAGCAAGATCTGACCAAAATATACCAATTGTTCAAATATTGCTTTATTGTCTATGGTAGCTTCAGTGTAGTACATGCAAAAGGCTGTTATCCCTCTCTGTGGATCTGTATTTGCAGATCTCTGCATATGCACGTGTGTGTGCCTTTCCCAGAAGTGGACTGCCTGCAGCTCATTGGCCACCTGGTCTTCTGTGTTCACTTTAACCCAATAAGCAGAGAGAGGCTGACTGACAGCGACTCGCTAACCTTGCCAGACCATGCAGTCTGAAAACAAAACCTTGGGTATATGAGTTTGTGTGTGCATCTGTGTGGACTAATGTGTGTAATAACGTGTCCACTAACTTGACATGGACTGTGCACTCCTCTCATTTCTTTCACAGTGTGTTTTGTTGTGCACTTGATGAATACTTCCATTCAATTCCACAACACTTTCAGTTTTCCAACAACCTAAAGCACAGCCCCTTCTTTTCAACATGAATATATTAGGTTGACATAAGACAAGAACAAGGAGAAGAACAGTAATTCTTGTCATAGTTGTCTTTTATGTTAACACGGGTGACAACACAAAGCAGACTGACAGCCTAAACAAATAATATGCATGCTTGCCCACTGCTTCTCTATATAAAGTTGAAGTTTTGAAAGAACTACTTTAGACAAAGTGGGAATGAATCTTGAAGTGCAGCTGAAATAATATAAATATAATAACTACAGATGTGTAAAATTGCAGTGTGATGTATTCATGTATCCTATGTGCTTTTTAGTATGGGTTTGATTAATAGCTGCAAAGAATAATAACTACTTACGCTAATATGTGGACCTAGATCTTAATAAACATTAAAGACCACTGATGTCATACAGAGTAGCTTTTTAAAAGAAACAATACTTTTCCATTGCACACACACACACGTGTAGCCACAACACATTATAGTATACACATGGAAACTGCTGTTTCCCTTGGGTTAATGGCAGTCTATGTGCAGAGGGGAAATAGGGAAGTCATAAATAATTGTTGGCATTCGCTTGTGTGTGTGTGTGTGTGTGTGCAGTGAGAGATACAAAATGTAGAAATGTAACATAATAGATTTGTTTCTAGGAACAAAGCAAGATAAGGAGAGAAAGCTTCTGGTTACTGTTTCATCAGAGCAGGTAGACCAGACTCTGCTTTTTCTGTCCCTGTCAGCCAGTTTATTGCAAACCCTGGAGACACTTTCATATGCACAACACACACCTCTTTTCTATTACATTTGCTATGTATATTTTAATAATAAACAATTATTGTTATTGTGGTTTAATAAGCTTATATTAATATGGCACCTCTCTGGAAAAGAGAAAAATTGAGAATTATGAGCGCAGGACATAGGCAGTGGTGACAAGTGACATTCAGTGAAGCGTTTAAGATCTCTATTGGGAGACAGTTAAAAAACAATTTGATGGTGGGGAGCAGTTTTGCAGACACTGAAGCTTGTGCTGGGCTTTGTTGGGTTGTCCATTAAGGGTCCAGATGAGAGGCATTGAAAGCGTGCATTCAGTCTGACAGGGGTGAACAGACTCTGGCAACATTTTATGAGGTGATGGAAAACAGATTTGATGATGGACTGAGGTGTAATACGGAATAAGAGGGTGGAGTTTATGATCACAGACTTCAGAGGATGAGCAAACAGAGCAGATGTCCACTTTAAAAATATCACAAACCATGACATCACTGGTAATGCTGTTTATCTTGAATAGATGGAACAGCATCTAGGTTTTGTGCAGAGAGTTGACAAGCGATTGAGAGTAAGCAAAGTCAATAATACAGTGGTGAAATACTTCTGGGATTTTTTGTCATCATAAACAAGAAACTGCAGGTTATGATGGCCAAAACATTTGTCTAGTAGGGAGAAAGTAGAAAGTGAGCAGATGTTAAGTAATGTCAACCATGATTGGGCAAAGAGGTAGGTAGATATGTACTTTGGTCACCGACTCAGCACCATGACAGTTACTCTATGCATAGGAGAGAAGGAGGAGAGGCAACAGGGAAACTGATTCCTTGTGGCTTAGGTGTGCACATGTATTTCTGTTATCATGGGAGGGGGGTGACTTTACTGAAGCAGCACCACTGAAGCACTGTTTTCCCTTTGCAACAGCTTTGTTGAGCTGCATCATACATTCTGAATAAGTAACATGTTGCAAGTCATGTGATTCCTATTTGTTTTTGACTACTGTACTGTAGGCTTGTGGATTAGAATCATAATTGCTATGATCAGCTACAATAATAACTATTGCTGATTTTTATGTTAACCAGTAAGTTATAAAAAATGCTGAAGCGACTAAGAAAGTAATCCTAATCCAATTCTTTTGATAGGATTTGTGCATATGGTAGATCATTGTTCTTTTTCCAGTCACATTATAACATGCCCCTCGGGTGTTACTGCTGTAAAATATCATTCCTGTCAGTATACAGTGGTTATACCTGCTAACACGAACCCTCTTTTTATATGTACTGAATGCAATGTTAGAGTTGTTGGGTACATTAGGGGATTATGTAATGGGGATGTAGGTGTATGTTCACAGCTATACAGTGCCATGTAAATGAAGGCTCAAGCAATGCATCAGTGTTGTTCTCTGCCTTATTAGTGCTTCCCACTATCCTCTCCTCCAAATCACATTAATCCAGCCTACACTCCTTCAATTTCAGACTATTGATTAGCTGACGTGCTACAAAAAGGTACCATCTGTGATCATGTAACTGCATGTAATAAAGAAGAGCCCAACAAGTGTAGCCCTTCGATTTTATCCTATACTGTAAGCACTATCGCACATTTTTATGCATTATTCATTTTGTGATGGAAGGGTTCACTTTAAAAGCTTTTCTACTGTGCTGTACTGTGTGTAGCCTAGCCCATGTTTGCTGCTCAGATACACATCAAGTCACCAGAAGACAGTGAAAGATTGTATTAGGTGAAGGAGTGGCCAACTGAATAGTATATTCTCACCTTCACCTGATATATTACAATTGATTTTAGCATTTAGAAGTAAGGGGACATCCTAATTAGGGACGGGAATCAAGAATCGGTTCCAGTAGTCCAAATTCTTAGAATCGTCAGTCTGCCTGATTTCAGTTTGTGTGTCGTGTGAGGAAAATAGTGATGCAATCTGCAGCGTGGATATGGACATTACTTTTATTTTTATTGCACAAAAGGATGAGAGCACAATGGTAAAGTGGAGACTGCTTTATGATAGAAACAATTGCATTATACAGATAACACAACGTTGGCTCTTTGTAAGTACCTGTACAAACAGTATGCTAACACTAAGCTAGCTAACAGCCCAGAGTGATGTTAGAGCTGAGTAGATGCTGACCCCAGCCCAGCACCGTGATTAAGTGAGCCTCCATTTGCGGTGAAGCCGCTGCTGAACTTCTACTGGCAACAGACTGATGAACAGTCGGGCTGAAGCCTCCGTTTGAACTACCTGTTGATGTTTTTAAAGCAGAATCACTGTGACGATGTTTGTCTCTTTGTGCTGCGTTTAATCTTTGATTTGTGTTGTCGGCTTTGTGTTCCTGCCTAAATACCAAGTGAAAGATCCTCACTAAGATAGGTTTTAAGAAAACGTTTAAGAAAAACGTTCAGTGTAATATTTGCTATAATTACTTTTTTGATTAATAACCCCACACTGATCAAAACAAAGAGGGTAAACACCTCAAGCATCCACAAATATTTGACCAGTCAGCATGTAATTAATTTGCATGAATGTAATGTCTTCGACACGCTGTTTAGAGATGGAGGTGACTCTCAAAGTGGGGCCAGTGAGAATCGATAAGGAATCGAAGTGATAAGTGATATCGATAATGGAATCGGAATCGCAAAATTATTATCAAGTCCCATCTCTAATCCTAATAAACCACCTTCATTTTTCTTTATCCTTTATCTCTGTTTCTTGTTTTGCTTGCAGCTTTGACCTTTGTTAAAGCAATTCACACATGCCATCTTCCCTAACAGCTGTGTTTTGTTGTTTCTATGAAATAGTGTGCAATTGGTTGCCTTTCCTGAAGGCTTCTTTCCTTTGGACAGAGCCTTGGATTCATATTATATTTGGTTGATAAGCCAATCATATCTCAGAGAGTTTAAGCAGTTGACCTGATCTCCTTGATACAACATCATGCTCTTTAAGTCTCCTCATACTCAGCTCTGTCTTGCACCCAAACCAAACTGACCTGGGAGAATTTTACTTGGAAATACAAACTGTCCCTTGATGGTTCTGTGACAAGCGCTTCCTTCTTACAGCTTTCTTGCATATCACGTTAAAATACATTTGCAGTGACTTATGTTGTCATGTGCATTTAGCTGAAAGCACTCACCCTACCTTCACCCTCAGTGTTTTAGTAGGATAAGAAATCCACTAGGTCTCAAAGCAAAAGAGATTTTTTTTTTCTTTTCTTACATTGGAGTGAACTGACTCTTTAAGGTCACGACTAATCCAAGAAACATTGAAGGCTTTTGATGTGACCCAGAAGAGGGCATTCAGTCCATTTATTTCAAGGATGGAAATTGAAATTGAATGTGATGGACTTAAAAACTATTGGTCATGCAGTTTGCAGAAACGTGCTCTAAATGAATCAAATCCATTTTAGCACACATGGGTATATTCACCAACAGAAAAAAAGCACGTGTAAGTACAAATATGCGAATTCTCATGGGTCTAAACAGAAGCAAAACTTTTGGGATTAGATGTAGAGAAGTCATTAGATTTATTTTATTTATTTGAAAGCATTTTCCATAAAACCTGCTGAGAAAAGAATTAAAGAATTAATTAAAAATTAATTAGAAAATCTTTCAATGATTTGTCTTTGAGGGAGGAGAAAAAAAAATATGTGGGTCCAATCTCGCAACTTCTATTCACACTGTTTACTGAAGCTTTAAGTCAAACAATAGCACAGCATGAAAGAAGACATTAAACTTATAACAGTAACTCTGAAACTGTATCCTTGGTAGACTATGGAGCACCTAAATATGAATTTATTATGTGCCACAGTGAATGCATAGGAGGCATAATTTTACAGTAGCTGGCATGCAGAGACAGTAACATACTTACATAGCAGTCCCCTTATACATGTAAATATAGGTGGTGTAAAAAATATGACTTTTAATAGTGAGGTTCACTCATAACAGACTGGAGAAAGATACAGAAGTTAGCCAGTTAAATTCCTTTAGATGCTTTCAGGATGACAGCATCGACTTCTTTTTTTAACTACAAAATTGCATTTAGGACAAGTGCAGCTACTTTTTGCTGAAGTGAAAGTGTGCAGAATAATGTAAAGGTGCATTGTGAAGAACTGGAAGAATAATATTTCTAAAAAAAAAAAACCTAATCAAATGTTTCAACCTCTCCAAAAGCACAAATAAGCACATGAAAGGTAAGGGGAAATGGGCCTGGGATTTCCAGAGGTTAGAAAAAAAGTCTGAATGCTTCTGTTGTGTAGGATGGGCAGTCCAATCATTACCATTTCCAACAACATCGTGATTCGTCTGCAAAGTTATAATCATTTGTAAATCGGTATCTGTATTCCACTTTCACAGCTCTAACAGAAATGTTTTTAACAGTAGGCAGCTCTAAAAGCTTATTGTATAATACATTAGCTGCTCAGGATAGAAATAGCACATATCTAGTGAGTATAATGTAGTTAGGCAGTAAAAGACACGTACTTGTCTTTGGCGTTATTAGTGACAGATCTGAAAGACAGTGGACATTGGACTTTCTTTAAATGAACCTTTCAATAACTTCCAGGTGAAGTTATCATAAACTGTTTAAGAACAAACAAGTGAGCGAGTCACGAAACGAGCTTGCTTACAAAGCTTGTTAAAGGAAAACTGTGATCATATCTAAAGAGTTGGTGAGCATCTTACATCCTTTGCTGCCTGTGTTACACTCATCTGAGAAAATGAGAACAAAGTCAGAAGTTGTGTGACTATATCAAACCACCACAAAAAAAGGAAAATGCAGACTGGAAACTTCTAACTTGGTGAAGCCAATAAATGGCAGTTCACTTTTTATTATTATTATTTTAATCCTTCTTGATTATTTTCTATTTCATTAAATGTATTTTTATTTATATTGCAACAAATCACAACAGCAGTAGCCTCAAGGTGCATTATATTGTAAGGTAAAGACTCTACACAGTAATACAGAGAAAAACCCAGCAATCAGATGAGCCCTTATGAGCAAGCGACAGTGGAAAGAAGAAGAACACTCTATTAACATGAATCTTGCACTTCATTTTCTACAAATGGTTTGTTGGAAACTGTTTACGATATATGACCGGCTTCATATAAGGCATCTGGATTCCTATTAATTAATACTAATTAAATTCATACTCAAAGATACAGGTTTTTCATATACCCTGTGGCTATTGTTATTTATTTTTTATATACTGAGCACTAGTAATTGATATATATAAATTCTGAGTCTGTCTCATCAGTTATAGTATTCTGAAAAAGCAAAGGGAGGCTATCTGTGCAGACTCTCAGCGTGATACAATATGCTGCTGAATCCTGTGGCCACTGCTGTGCTTCTTCAAAATTCAAATTGACACTGGACACAAATGAGAGAAAAACTTTCTGTAAGTTTTCACTCTAAAAAAAAAAAACCCAACCTTCGGAGCCTTGTGAAGAATTACAACTAGGACTGTGCTGCAGCTATGTCTCTCCCTGCACCTTCTGCCTCTCCCCGTCTTCTCAGCTCACGCCTCTCCATCTAACCCCCGATCACTTCATCTCCTCTCGTCTGTCACGCTTGTCTTTCTCTCGTCATCACATTTTAATCTCAGCATGGGTTCGCTCACTCCTCCTCTTGCCTTTGTTTTTGACCCCTGACACCTTTTTATTCTCTCCCTTTTCCTGCTTCTTTTTTTTCATGAGGCACTGGTGAAAAGTTTTATTGTTTTTTGTTTTGTTTTTTTAAATAATATAAACTTGGTTGCACCATAGGGTATCACTAATTACAAATCAATTACTGAATTTTTTTTCTGCATGCTCATCCCCTCTTTGTTTGATCTTCCAGTCATCCCCAGACTGTCGATTCGTCACCTGTTGTCAGATCAATAATGCATCCCAGCACAATTGCTCTAGACATGTCATGTGCTGTGGCATAAATTGATCTCAAGTATGTAAAAACCACTTTGCATGCAGTTCTCAGTAGCTAACGTGATATTTTTCAAATTGCACCAAGTTTGAATTTTCAGATGAATCCTTATGTTCTACATAAGTCTACAAAAATTACTAAATTTCAGATATTTTCCAGGCAGAGGGCATAAACAAGAATAAAGTCCAAGCTGCATAATAAATCTGCTCATGCGTCTGCAGAGCGGGCTACATGTTATAAACTTTGGTTAAATTGCGAGTGCGTCTTATTTTGATTTTCCACCCAAGTCGAGCTGTGGTGGCTGCTCATCATTCAGAGTGAGACTTGTTAAATCATTCACAGTCTCGTCTTCTTCCTCCACACTGACCTCTGACCTGCTTAAAATGCACCATCTCCTCTGGGATTCAAAGACTGTTTTGTCATCCTGAGTGTGTTTGTCAGAGAGGAGAAGATGGTGGTAATTTGTGTCGGAGCAGCAAGGTGACCCCAGAATCTTCATCATTAAGAAAGGAATTTTATACTTTCTCTCAAAAAAATGAGAGTAATTCAAGCTAGAATTTGAGAAGTGTCAAAAGGGTCAAGAATAAATTGTTTCCCAGTGCTGTTTAAGCCTTTCGTGATATTTTGTTTATTATCCTTTAGTTATCCTCTGTGCTGTATTTAGTGATATAAACATTGATCGCGCTGACATCCAGTTTTAACAGTAAGATTTTTTTAGTCATATAACAATATGAAAAAAATCTAATCACAATCCCATAAATCTGGTTTATTTTTAAGAACTTCTCCTGTAAATGACAACATTTTCTATTTAGTCATTATCCAGACTGCAATAATGCAGCATCATTATCTTCTGGGGTTTTTTTCATAACATTCCAGTTTTAACTAGGTCAATCTCATAAGCCAGTCTGTATTGATTGTTTTTAAGATTATTGTTTTGAAAAACATAGAAATTATATTACTATTGACTAAATCAATGCTTATCCAACTTTCTGTGGTTGGAAGCTTTACCAGAAATATTTAAGTTGTGAATATTCTTGTTTTTTCTAGCAGTCTCCAAGTGAAGCTAAGAAGAGTCGTTAGGGACACAGATTGAGGCGAACTGGTTTTTATAACTGCAGCGTGTCTACCTTCAGTCAAGATGCGGTCTGTCATAATTAACCCTGATGGGGTTTGATACGTTACTTTTCCACAAGTTGACATAGAAATATATACAGATGGTCCAGACAAGCGTGCAGTTATTCATTATTTTTGTTTCCCATGCATACGTTAAAACAGAACTGAAACTGAATGCTGAAATAAACAGCAGCTTGAGCAGTTTTCAACCAGTTTTCGCTGAATATAGCTGCTTTTCACTCATTTTCAGTGACATTTTTGTACCTGACAATTTCCAAAGAAATGTTGTCTTTGTTTAGCCACTTAACACTAACCTATGAATCATTCAAGCATTAAAAAAAGGAAGGAACCTGGCAAAGAACCCATTTCAATATCTTAAGACACTTTGTTACTAGCAGAACTACAGTATTAGCTAAAGACTTGGCATATACAAGTATACAATGCCTAAATGAGTGAACAACAAAGTGGAAGCATACAAAACTATCTATAACAGATGAGCAGTGTCTAAAAGTTATGACCTTAAAAATCAGAAAAAGTCCAGCAGCTGAACGTTTAGGAGCTGACACGGGACCTAAGAGTTGATTCATCCATTCACTAAAGTCGCATCAAAGATGGTCTCATTTGACGGATGACTGACAGGAAGCCATTAAGATAGGAAAACAGGGAGAAATAGCTGAGGTATGTCAAATTCTAACTGAAATTAGGGGCGTCTCGAGAATTTTCCCCTCGCTGTACTTGGGTCACTTTCATCACGATGTGCTTCAGCATTATCTTTAAAATCTCTTTGTTTTAACACTCAGTCAAGGGATTTTTAGACAAGAGGCATGTTTACCACTATGTAGCCTCCCCTATTCTTTTAACTACCATGTCTAAGAATTCAATTTTATATTATACTTATATATTCAATAAATAAATATATTAAATACATTTAAACAAATATTTTATATTTATAAACTGGCAATATTCCATAATTAGCCCAATGAAAACAGGAGCTATGGATTGTAACCACTACTCCACCAGCGATCAGAGTAACTAAGCTCGAGTCTTTACACAATTTAAAGATACACAGACACAATCCAACACTCAAACTGATGCAATACTATTAATTACTATCCATTTCACACTGGAGAGGCAAAGTGTGAAACTGACATAGGCATGTCTAATTTACGCCATGCTGTAATATCAGGTTGAAATGTCTATAGCTGCAGCAGTCTGTGCTATTTGTAGTAAGGTATATTCCAGTTTAACATTTAGTATGACAAGGATAGAGAAAAATACTGACTGAAAATCCATTTGTGTCATGATCCTGGGTCGGTGACCCAGTGTTTTGTGTTTTATTTTCCACCATCTTGTGTTTATGCCTATTTTGTATTAATTCTTAGGTTTTGATCTTGTGTTTAGTGTCCTCCCTTCTGTGCCCTCGTGTTTTGTGTACGTAGAACAGTTTGTGTTTCCTGTTTTACTGTGAAGGTCTGTGTCTCGTCATGTGTGATTAGTATCAGCTGTGCCTCCCTCCTGTGTGTGATTCCCTCGTTACCCGGTGTGTATTTATTGTGTGTTCCTGCCTGTGGTCCTCGTTGGTTCGTCTGTGTAACTTTGTGTCCTCCTGCTTTATTCTCCCTGTCTCTCTGCTCCTCATCCCCGGTCCCACCTCCTTTTGTGTTCCCCTCCGTGTGAGTTAGTGATTTATAGTTTCAGATTTTGTGTATCATTAGTGTTCCCAGTTTAGGTTTATAATAATGTAATAAATAAAATAAAATGTATACTTTATTGATCCCCGTGGGGAAATTACTTTTGTTTTTTCTGCATTTGACCCATTCACTCAGTGAAGCGGTGGGCAGCCCAGCCACTAAGTAGGCGCACCGGGGAGCAGTGT
>VUQR01027718.1:0-29978 GCA_015108515.1 Hemichromis elongatus
CTGAGGAGATGTGGACACCGAGATACTTGAAGGACTGCACCCTCTCCACTGGAGCTCCATTGATGATAATGGGCTTGTAGTCTCTATGCTGACTCCTTCTGAAGTCCACAACCAGCTCCTTGGTCTTGCTAGCATTCAGCTGGAGATGGTTATCCTTGCACCATGATGCCAGATTCTCCACTTCATCCATGTAGGCCGCCTCGTCGTTGTTGGAGATGGCGCCCAACACCACTGTGTCGTCAGCAAACTTCACAATAGTGTTGGAGCCGTGGGTGGCTACACAGTCTGAAGTGTAGAGGGAGTAGAGCAGTGGTGAGAGGACACAGCCCTGTGGTGCTCCTGTGTTGATGGTGATGCTGTTAGAGACGCATCTACCAACCCTCACCACCTGAGTTCTGCCAGTAAGGAAGTCCAACACCCATGCACACAGACGGCTGTTGAGTCCTAGATCCCTCAGCTTTGTGAACAGTCTGCTGGGCACTATTGTGTTAAACGCTGAGCTGTAGTCAACAAACAGCATTCTCACATAGTTACCCGGTTTCTTGTCCACGTGGCTAAGGGTGGTGTGCAGGACGTGGGTCTGTTGGGTCGGTAGGCGAATTGGAGCGGATCTATAGTGACTGGGATGGAGGAGGAGATGATGTTCTTCAGCAGCCTCTCGAACACCTTCATTACTACAGACGTCAGTGCAACTGGCCGGTAGTCGTTCAGGGATGAGGGCTTTTTGTTCTTGGGTACAGGGATGATGATTGATCTTTTGAAGCATGTGGGGACCAGAGATTTCGCCAGGGACTCGTTGAAGATGGAAGTGAACACACCTGAAGGCTGGTCAGCACAGCGGCGCAGCAGACGGCTGGTGATGCCATCTGGCCCCGCCGCTTTCCTTGTGTTCACTTGTGTTCACCTTGTGTAATTTTCATTTCTTTAATTTTTGACCAACTGGCTACAGTCTGAAATCCTTTTAGGATTAGTCATGGTGCTTGAGAACAAGAGGCTGAAGTGGTGTAGCAGTGGCAATCACGACCCCTGGTATCCACAGCAGAGCCAGTAGCCAGCTAATCACTTGAGACGGATGCAGAGCTTTCAGTGCTAAGAGGCTGTGATTTTAATAAGTAGCTGGGGAGGTTCTTCTTAAAGCCACCATGGTTACAACTGACAACAAAGCCACCAAGTCACCTCTGGCTTTACTACACATACGCAGACTGCAGGCAGTTTTATTACCATAACAAAGGAAGGGATTTTTGACAACCTCTGTTCCTTTTTATACAGCCGATTCTTTGCTTGTCTTGATGCATGCTCAGTCATCCAGGTAAGTAAATCTCCAAAAGTTGATTCTATTCATTTGGACGTAGCATTTAGTTTCAGTCATTATGCAAATGTACTGTTTATAAGATTGGGGAAGCCTGCAGTCAGCTGAGACTGAAGAAGTCACTTGGATGAGTGATGAAACATTTCTCCCACTGGAAACGCTACATCCAGATGAACAGAATCAACTTTTGGAGATTCTTTGCTTGGTTTACCCAGCCTTTTTTTTTTGTCTTTTCTTGTTCTCTCCTTTCCTGTAGAGGTGAGATGACCTCCTCCACCCTTGGTCAGCCGGCTCCTCATCTCCCAAACTTGGAACCCGGGACAGGGAAGTCTACAGCCATGCTGGGGTTGCCGACTGGATTGGGGGGAGCAGAGATGGAGCTGCAGAAGATGCTGATTGATGAGAGGATGAAGAGTGAGAACCACAGGAAAAATTACCAGACATTAAAGGCGGAACATACCAGGTGAAAACAAATTTGATTTGATACCTAATGATACTATATTTCTGTGTAGGGGTCACTTAGAAACAAAATGCTATCTTCTTACCCACTCTGCTAAAAATGGGGAAACTTAAGAGAGGACAAAAGATTGTAATAAATGTGTCTGTGGCGGATTTTAGTAATTCTCTCGTTCGTCTGTTGTGCAGCCTGCAGGATGAGTACACACGGGCACAGGCAGAGCTGAAGCGCCTGCTGAGTGACAAACAGTCTGAGCAGGAGAAACTGCAGCTGCTGTTGGCCGAGCTGCGTGGAGAGCTGCTAGATAAAGTCAGGGAGCTGGAAGAGCTTCGTCTGCAGGTACACCACCCCCAAGATGAGGAGAGTCTTAGATAGATGCACATCCCTAAATATTAAAGACACTCAAATAAAGTGACACAAAAACGTGTGCGTGCATGTGTTTTTAAAAGGTGATGACCCCTCAGCGATTGGAATTACTCAGAGCTCAAGTGCAGCAGGAGATGGAGGCTCCAGTCAGAGACAGGTTCAACAAGCTGGAGGAGGTCAGGCACTCTGATTAATTTTTTGTAAATGAAAGAGAAACAACTTTGCAAAATCCTCAGATGTTCAGAAGAGAAAACAAGAAAGAAACTGCACAAGGCAATATGTCCCTGCTTGTAGTCTATATTCTGGATATTGTAGTTTAGCAACAGCATCCAGTGTTGCATTAAGCGGCCCGGTGTAAATGCATGTGGATTATCTTTTCCTAAGTCGTGATGATGATGTCATCACATTTTTGTTTTATTTCATGATGTCCCTCCACAACTCAGAATACTAATGTATTTCTTCTCTTGGGAGATTTCACATTCTTCATTTAGGGATCAGTATAATTGGAAGTACTAGAACAAGATGTTTTTTCATGTGAACTGCTACATAATTTTTCTTAGTTTGTTGATGATAATGCACATGACTAAAGCTGTGCATATAAAGTCCATGGCAAGACGAGATATTAGCATTGATTGCCTTTTGAAAGTCCCCTCAAAGCCCTGGTAAAGGGAAGAGCAGCTCATTTCCATTTTTGCACTCAATTCTCTGCTCTCTTCTAGGAAACGGAGAAGTACAGGTCTGAGTACAACAAGCTGCGGTATGAGTACACATTTCTCAAGTCCCAGTTTGACCATCAGAGAGAGGAACACACTCGTGTGCTGGAGGAGAGGAAGATCAGTTATGAGGTGGAGGTGGGCTGGTTTGTGTGCAGTAAGCGGCGGAGTGATTTTAATTTGTTGCGACTCACCCGCATTTAAAGAAATAAGTTCTTAAACTTGTATTATTGCACCATTAGGTCTCCCGTCTGGAGAAGGACAGAGAGGAGCTGGTGGCTCAGTATCAAGGTTCAGACGTGCTGCGTGATGGGAAACGAGTAGAGGCTCTCCTGAGAGAGAAAGCTCAGCTCCACCTGCGGCTGAAGGGGTTGGAGGCAGAGGTGGCGGAGCTTAGAGCCCAGAAGGAAAATTCGGGTCAGCAGGCTGAGAATGTCCAGCGCATCCAGATCAGACAGCTGACAGAGTCTCAGGCTGCACTGAAGTCACTGGAGGTTGCTTATTTCTTTTCATTTTAACAAACGTAGCTGCAGAGTTATCAGATTTCCTTTTTTGGGAGTATTTGTGTTCATTGTGATTGATGGATCTGAATGGTCGACGCTGCTGTTACAGGCAGAGCGCCAGTCGTTGCGTCTTCAGCTGGAGCGCATGGAGAGCGAGCTTCACCAGAGCCACGAGCAGAACAGCCAGCTCACTGGGAGACTGCACAAAGCTGAGAGAGAGGTTAGCTCTCTCAACTCTCAGGTACAATGCTCTTTGACCTCTGACCCTGAACTCTGACTATGGAAAAAAGTGAAGGAGACGAGATTGATTTCCAAAAGATTACGTCAAACTTGTTTTCTGGGCATGAAACGCTCATGACCATAATTCTGAACAGCCTTTTCTTGAATGTTTAGACAAATTTTGGCTTTATGGGAGAGAACACCCAAATTCTCTCCATTAATGTTTTTTTTGTGCATCAGATTGAAAGCTTGAAGCATTCACATAAGCTGGAAATAGCCAGTGTCAAACTGGAGTGTTCACGTTCTAAAGGGGAGGTGGCGAGAGAGAGAGACACCCTGCAGGGACAGATTGACGGTATTGGTCTCTTCCCGTCTTTTCACATTCATCCAGCTGTCTCACCTAAAAGAGCATGCCAGAAATGTGCAAGAAAACTGTCTTCATACCCCACTTTAACCTGTCTCTGTATTGTAAATATCTGAAAACCATATAGATAGCTACTGTTTCCTGAGATAAAGAAGAGATGTCATGCTTTCTCTAAAACTGGAAAGCCTCTTTCACTCTCAAACACAACTCTGTCTCAGGTCTGCAGGCAGACCTGGAGGTGCTAAATGCAGCAGTAGAACGACACAAGGAAGTCCTGGTGGAAAAGGAGAGGGAGATGGTCAGACGGGTGCAGTGTGCTCGAGAGGAAGAGTTCCGTAAGACGGCAGCCCTGCATCAGGAAAAGTGAGGTCGCCTTCACACTTTAAATGACCGATGGGTGATTTGGATGTATTCTTGCAGTTTGAATCCACCTGTTAATGTTACATCATCAGTTATTGAAGCTTCCTTCTTTGTTGATCTCACTTCAACAGTTTTGTGTTTCTAGGTTAGAATTGGAGAACCGTCTTGCAGCACTGGAACAGCAGAGGGCGCTGCATGATGCCTCAGATCAAGCCCAGAAGGAGGAGTGGGAGGAGCGACTCCGCGGCACCCAGCAGAGTGAAGAGGGCACACGCAGAGAGCTGCATAACCTGAGGTCAGGATTGTGCTGCAAAACCGCCACGGTTGCCTCAGTAAGAAAGCAAAACTGGGACATGAACAGTGGTTGTATGTTATCAGAAACTCTCATAGAAATGGGGTTGTGAGATGGTGAACTTTCTATGATTGAACTTGATTTTCTTTTTATCATCTTTCAGTTTCTGTTCCTATTTTGTGGTCAGCTGCTAAAATAAGTGTCTTAGAACACTGGGACTTTTGTCTTGCTTTTTTTAATGTTGTTTTTGATGGATGGATTAGTACCTTTTTATTTTATCTCCAAGGACAAAGTTACAGCAGCAGAGTTTACAGCTTGAGGAGCTGGAGAGACAGAAAGCAGAAATTGCTGATCTGCAGCAAGTAAGACACAACCATAGTCTTATTTATACACTAAACAAAAAACCCCAAAACAAGCAATGGTAGTTTTTATGCCTGCAGTAATAATTACTGTTTGTCTGTTACAACAGCAAAACCAGGAACTTGTTGTGCAGATGGAGGCGCTGTCACACTCTGAAAGCGACCTGATGGAGATGAACCGACGACTGAGAGAAACACTGGACAGAGTGAGGGAGGAGCTGAGGACAGCCCGGGCAGAGGCAGAGAGGAGCCAGCATGAGGCAGAGAGGTACACCCGCACAGTTGCCCAGTCTAACACAGGGATGTCAAGCTCATTTTACATGGTGGGCCACATATAGCCCACTTTGAAGAGGACCATTCAGTGAAACGCCCTGTTCTGTCAGTGTAAAGAATTCTTAACTACACATTTATTCCCCGAGGTAGTTTGTTATAATATATTCAACAATACATATCAGTTTTTCTACATGATAAAGAAAAGTCTTACAGGGTGACGATCTGCTGTCAAATTGTAAGAAAGAACTAAGATGCCTAATGGGAGTCTTAGTGTGGCTCTCAGGCCTTATGTTTGACAACCCTGGTTTAACATGTACTCACTTTCTTATGGCACTTTTCAAGTCTGAGGGACCATATAGAACACTTTAGCCTGTATTTAGTGGTTTTTCGCTCCTTTCACATCCTCCTTCTGTCTGTTCCTTCCGCAGGTTGGTGGAGGAGCGTCGCATCGAGTGGTTGGAGGAGAAGCACAAGCTGCAGGAGCGAGAGGCTGAGCTGCAGCAGAAATATTCTCAGGTCAAAGACAAGCTACAGAGGGCAGCGGTGGCCCAGAAGAAGGTACAGCTCCTTCATTCAGTGCCTTTTACAGCGAACCCTGGCCAAAATCGTAGAATCGCCACATGTGGATTATGATCGTTCAAGTGTTTTCCTAAGCACACCACAGTTATGACACAGAAATGTTTTTGTTGAAGCTGAAAATTCTGTCTTCATTAAACATTATTCAAAAAGTAAAATAATTGTCATTAATGCGAGATTTTGTTTTATTTCCCCAGTCAAGCGAAGCACGAAATGATGTAATCTTCCTTTAATTTTCAGTCCCAAAACAAAACCTGCACAAATCTGAACAGCAGCACTGCAGTTAACAGAGTGTTTGCAGTTCTTAACAGGCTTCTGCACCCAGCTGTGTTAAAGGAAGCATGGACCCAGCTAGAAAACTGTCTGTCGAAACATGAGAAATACTTAAGTAGTTCCTGCAAGAAGGGAGTCGCTGGCTGTTCAGTCTGCTGTGTCTGAAATTTTGAGCGTGTGTCAGCAAAACTGGAAGGAAGGAAATGGAAGGAAAGCTTAGAGTTAGGGCTGTGTGACCTAAATCTCATATCCCAATATAAGACGTCTATCGTCCTGATAACGATATACATCACAAAAATTTTTAATTTTCTATAAAGTCTGTGAATCTCGGGCAGCTCGATTTGCATGAAGTGTTTTCAGCTGGGCGTCGTGTACCTGGAGTCAATTGTTTTAACCGGCCGCCATTTTCTTTGTGAGTATTTATTAAACGGCGTGCTGCGGGGAAAAGCCTGTTCTAACGTTTGAGTATAAGGTTCATTTTTTAGCACCTGACGGCTCTTTTTAGCTTCCCATCCACAAACACTCTGCATACTCTTTCATGTGATTCAGTTTATTTTGAAAAGTCTCAACAGGATCTTGAGCTTTATTGTGAAAGGTTTATATGGAAAATAAACAAGCGCCGTTGTTGTTGATAGCATAATAGCAACGCATAAAAACAGTCGTTTGTCTGTCCGTAGTGTGAATATATTAAATTTAAGAAAAAGCGAGAACTTTAAGAAATTAATATAGCCACTACAGTGATCACCAAAAGATGTCATCATCCGATATCTATCGTTATATCGAACAACCCTACTTAGAGTTAACTTAGATGTCAAAGCGTCAGAACAGAAAAGTGAAAGAAATGTGCCTTGAAAAAAGAAAATGTGCAATAAAAGAAGTGAAAAACAAATGAGCTGATCAAAAGAAAATGGGCTGCATGACGTGATTATCTGATTAGTCATGGATGACTGGATGTGAGCGTGAATCATGAATCTGTGTTAACCAAGGAGGCGAGGCTGATGAAACTGATTTTTTCTTGGTGCTGTTCAGATGAAGAACATTTCCCCAATCATGTATTAAATAAGGGAACACGTAAGGTAAAAAAACACAAGGAGATGGCAGTCATTAGCTCAGATGCATGAACAAAAAGTTTTGAAGCTTGTTTTGATGCAGGCAGTTCAACTTAAACCAATAAAAAAATTCAGATTGAAGTTGGGAAAGAAAAAAAAATCAACCTGATGGAGAGAATATAGTTTTTCTACTTTATTTTGTTCATATTCCATTTCTTTTGTTTTGCATCTGTGCTCTCTGAAAAAGTAAAATACAAAAATCTGTCATTAATGTCTCAGTTTTCTTCCATGAGATGTGAGTCTATAGTAATTTTCAGGAGTTGAACGTGCATAGACACTGGGGCTGGGCGATATGGCCCAAAATTCATGTCTCGATATTCTTTAGCTGGATGGCAATATACGATATATATCTCGCTATTTTTTTTTTTTAAAGCCATAAAGTAAGAACAAAAGAGAGTTCTTAGTCAAAGCTGTGTCCCATGTTGTTTTTGTGCATAACAAAAACTAACAATTGTGTAGTCAAAATGTAAACTAAAAGACACCGAGCATAATAACAAAGACAGAAAGGTTTTGCAGCTGCTCTGTTCCCAAGTTCTAGTGTGTGACTGACAGCCTTGAGTTTGAAATCCGCTTCATAAACATGTCTCTTAACAGGTCTTATTTGTGCTCCTTATACACACACAATACGGTAATATTATGTTGAATCACAGTACGTATTACTCCGCGAGGCTCCTGACCACGGTTGCCGTAAAGCTCCGGCTTCGTAAGGTTGGACTAAAACATTTTTGACAGATGTTTGAGCGCCGTGTGCCACATATAATCCATTCGAGATCAGTAAGCACAACCAGAATTCATACAATTCATAAAGAATTCAGGCACACTGTCGATTTTGGAGAAAATTAAAGGATTTCAGTGTAAGTTTATAATACGAAAAATACGCTATATGAGTTTTGTAAGGTGGTTTGTTTCGGGGCAGGAGGCTGGGAGACTGCGGTCTGGGATACAGACAGGCAAACTTGCGGCTCCACAAGTATAATTATATATCGATATAAATGATATTACCACATCTTATATCTCGTTCAAATATATATCGATATAATGAAAAACTTGATATATCGCCCAGCCCAAATGACCCAAATGCTTTTAACTGCATTTTCCAGAGATTTGTTCTTTCAGTTTGTCTTTAAATTAATTCAGTCAAAAATGAACATTTAAACATTTTTAACACACAGGAACTTTTAATGTTCGTTTGTACTGTAACAGTGTTGGAAGTTTTAACAAATGTGATTGTTTTGTGGAAAAAACAGCTAATCTTTGTGTGTGTGTGTGTTTGTTTATTTAGAGAAAAACGCTGACAGAGAACAAAGAGAAGAAACTGCAGGATAAAATCCAGTTGCTGGAGGCCAAGATTGAGGAGCTGGAACTGGAAGCTGCTGCAGCCAAAAAGTAAACGTCATCTCCGTTTCTTAAAACTCTGTGCAGCCTGGAAAGTGTAACTCGGGTTGCCTTTATTTTTGACAAGAGGATTTCTGTAACTGTGGTCCTTTTAGATTGTAGTTTTTTTTTTTGAGCACCACTTCTCCAAACACAAGTGACTCGTTTGTTGCATAAAAGGACTCACTTAACAACTTAACTTTTAGCCCAAGCTGCACTCTGTTGTCCTTGTATGATGAAGACACACTGAGTTCATGGTGGTTCGATGTCAATCTGCTCTTTTCTCTCTTGTCCAGGCGTTCATTGTTCTCAGAGGAGCAAGCTCAAGTGAACAGACGGCTGAAGGAGCTCCAGAGGCGTCACAATGAGTTTCAGCGCCTCCTGCTTGGCAGTCATGGCGCCTTCAGTGCAGGCCCTGCGTTCCTGACATCTTCACAGACCCCCTTTGTACTCCTCGGCTCTGAGGGGCAGTTTGGTAACAACCCAGTAAGCATCTTGTACACTCATCCTACAGAGAGAAAATTGTGCGATGTACAGTGAAGCTCCCGTGTGACGTTGAATAAACGTATGAAATTGAATAAACGTCAGTCTGGGTAAATCATGGTGAAAAATCTACAGATACACAGCAGGTTTGATTACAGCTTGAACAGTTTAGAGGAGCTGAACCACTGGGAAACCAAGGGTGGAGTTCATGCAGCAATGTGTGAATTTTAAAGAACTACTTCTCTCTCATAATGAGGCGAAAAGACTCGACTGTTTTATTTTAAATGTCTCTTTCTTTGAAACCATTTCTGATGAGGCTCCAGCAGGCAGTAGGTGGATATTTTTGGGTTTTCATGAATCCAACTAAAGAAATAGGAACAGATTGTGTTTTTGTGACTGGGCGCTAGTAACAAGGTCACTAATGAGGCAATTTTGAAATGGGCTTCTTTGCTATTATTATCTGTTCTGTTTAGACACAAAGTGGTTCTTTGGTTAGGTTCCTGTTTTTGCTTGAATGATTCAGAGTTCAGTGTTAAGTGGCTTGACAAACATTTCTTTGAAAGAGCTTCAGAAAGCTTGTGGAACTGTTGCTGATGTGTGGCCTTCGCCTGTTGTCCAGTACTGCCGATTATTATAATGTCCTGTTTATCAGCTCTTTCTAAGGGAAATGTGCCTCGGGAGGTTGTTCGTGTCCACTATTGATCAAGGATACTTCTGGGCACGATACTAAACCCCCGACTTGCTCCTGAATCATTTGTGTACGGGAATATTAGACAAGGAGGTGAGGTGTATAGCGTGTAATGATGTGTATGTAATTGGATGAAAAGTGCTATGAGTGGTCAGTCAGAGTAGTAAAGCACTATGTCAGTACCAGTCCATTTACACTGGCCAGACTACTAACATATTGTGAGCACGCCCATATTAACTCTACTTTATGCTTTTCTGGCTCATGGTGGTATGAAGAATCTACTCACACTGCTGCTTGCACTCTGCAAACGCAGGATCGTAAATGTTGGCAATTCAGCTGTATTCAGTTGACTCTATGTAGCAGAGTTCATGTAGCAGTCTCTATAATGTTATAACATCTCCTTTCATCTGTTTCTTTGCCTCCCTTCATCCTCTCAGGACGATCATGCTTCGGAATTCTCTTTATTGCGTCAGAGGCTGGAGAATCTGGAAAGTGCCCAGCAGCAGCAGTTGGAGGAACTGGGCTCTCTGGTGCAAAGAGATCGGAGCACCACACCCCAGCCCGAACTCTGACACCGCTTCTACTCCCCAGGGGACTTTAGGTACGAGCGCAGTGTGAGATGGCATCCTGCTTTCAAATCAAGCGGACTGTGTCATTTATTGGCATAATTCCACGGTTTGTATATCTAAAATGTGATGCCTTGGCACCTTTTCACGTCATATGCTCAGGGCTGGATTTTGTATTAAGACATTTGTTATAAAGCCATTGTGTTGTGGAAAAAATACAGAGGAGTCGTACAGATGACACTACAGACTGGATTGCACAACTTGAACTGTGTTAAAATATTTGTACATTAACCTTGTTTCTGACCTTTCTTTGGTGGAATCATTGTGCTTTAGGGGTCATGAGTTGTTTTAACAACGCCGCTTCTACAGAAAGTGAAAGTCCATCAGATACAAAACATCCTCTGTGAGGTTCACTCTGTTGCTCAATATTCACAGCTTATTCCCATTAGAGAAAGGACAGATGGTTCAACTCCAGGAGCAGCTTTTCAGTCCATCAAATGATTGTTTTACATGTTGTAGCTGCTCCTTCAGCTCAGCAGGGACTCCGTTCTCGTCCAGTTTCTCCTCGATCTGTAGAAAAGCCAGAAGAAAGGGGACGAAGACACCTTAGAAAGGCAGTGTGTAAAGTGTCATTTAAACTTCAGTATAAATGGCTGGTCTTAAGCTTTTAACTGTAAAACATTTCAGGGCACAAAAAAGGAACATTTTAGCTTGTTGGCCCCATTTGAGGTCTCTTAAAATGGAACGACAAAAAAAAAAAAATCTGTTTTTTAAAAAACGCTGCTCTGCATCCGAGAACAGGAAATAACCCGATAGAGTCAAAAGGTCTGAACACATTTCCTCTGTAAGCGCAGCCTCGTGTGGTACAAGGTTTCACAAGTGAAGTCGCTGGTGTCAACATCTCATCTTTGTCCAAGGGAAAGTAAATAAGAAGCAGGTTAGGGAGGACTGATACCAACATTTCTAACATTTGGCATTGTTCAGAGTATTTTGATAACATATTGCACGTGTAACATATATATCACCTTTTTAAGTTGTGACCAATTTTTGTTGCAACCACTGTTTTAGTGTGACTCTAGCCTTAGTGGCAACTGTACTCTCGTTTATCTCTGTGCAGCTTGATTGATATTTGCCGGAGAACAGGCGGGTTTGCCACTGGTTCCCCTTGGCTGATGGGGGAAACAACAAACCTGAATGGGCTGCAGGTATGCTGTGAAGCTACCAACAGTGACACAAGCAAAAAGCAGAACTAGAGAAAAATCAGTCAGGAGGGATAAGAATAGAGAAACGGCATGAGGCCACCACCTGAAAAACTCTTCCTCTTTAGCGGTCGTTGGGGTTGCATCTCAAGTAACCCTCACTTTCATTTACATGAAAGCTGGTTTAAAAAAAAAAAAAAAGCTGACTGGGTTATATCGTGACAATTGAGTTTTCCCTTCATTTTTCTGCCCAGTGAATATCATAACCTCCCCTACTCCCACTCTTTATAAACCTGAGAAGAGTTTGGGTTTTCTCTTTTCTATTTGTACCAGCGGATTTGTACCAGCGGATTTGTACCATCGAGCACTCATCTGGATTGTGTTTCCTCTAAATTAAGTGTGGTACGTGTCTGTTGTTTCCTTTTTTTTTTTAAAGACAGACTTCTCAACTAAGGCCAAACTGAAATGAGTCACTTTTAATCTGTTCACCTCATAAAACTGTCAGTCTGTGAGCTGAAGCTGTTTTAGAGATGGGAAAGAAAAGAACTGACCTCTGTGAAGTATCGCTCTATGAATTTGTAGAGTTCTTTGAGCGCTGCCGCTTCGTTGAATTCGTTTTCGTGTTTCTGAAAAGAAAACAGTTTTAGTTCACTGCTGGGATTTCCAAAGCCCTCTATTTTCCTGCATCAGCGCTAAAATTGATTCACCTTTGACTCTTCGTGCAGGAAATCCTTGAATTCTGCGGGTGTGACTGGTGACTGGTCTCTTATCTGTTTGTAGTACATCTTTACTTCCTGTTTAAACTTGGGAATGTCTTTGGCATAAAGGAGCTTGTTGGTAGGCGCGTACTGAAATTGAACAAAAATCAAGCATTATATTTGACAAGATGCAAAACTCGTGTGGGGATGTATGGCTGCTTTCCCCATAAGAAAAGGAAACCCACCCTTTCGTTTAGCAATAGTAATTAGGGATATGGTCTGTGCTGTACTTTACCTTGCCCAGCTGCATCTCACTCAGAGAAAAGGAGTCCATGAAGGCCTGAGCGATGACGGACAGGCAGCCGTCCAAATGTGGCGTCTTTTCCATGTCAAAAACAAACTGAGGGTTTTTCAGAATGTTGATCCAGAAGCGCAGCGGCAAACTGGTGATAAGGAGACGAGAACGTGACACATCTTAACACATGATGATGGCCACTGCTCAGTGATGTTTATATTTCAGCTTTTCATGGCTTCCACACAGATTGTGTTTCGTGTACCTGTTGGTCTTCCAGATGTGCAGAACATCTGGGTCAGTGATCTTCATGTTTTCTGCCTGAGCGTCCAAGAAGTCAAAGAAGTACTTGACAGCGTACGGAGATCTGCTGAGTGTCAGGCCCCAGATGGACCTGAAGAGTTTCTCCACAAACGAATGCACTGCCACCTAGGAGAGAGAAATGTAGTGTCATTCTCAGCTTCTTCACAAGCAGCATGTAATGAACTGGTTTCTGTTAATTCATTTCTGTTACTTTTACTACATTTTAAGATAGAAAACCAATGAGAAGAAGTGAAGTCCTCTTTTCCTCCTACAGTCAGGAGACATATGTCCGAAGGTATAATGACGAGAAGCGTCAGGGTGAATCTGCTCTCAATCTGGAGACACTGAAGAACATTATGCTGCCTGTAACATGGTTCAGTATGACCAGTTTAGTGGTGGGCCATTGATGGCCCGGGGTGGTGTTTCTATAAGGGACATGGAGATCTTTACGGGTTAGGCAGCAGCACCCTGACTGCCATTAGGTACTGCAAAGAAATCCTTGGAACCACTGTCAACCAACACTGGTGAAGTGGTGAAGACAATGCATGGCCTCATGTGGGGAGAGTATGTAGGTAGTTCTTCCAAGAGGAAGAAAGAATTGATACCATTGACTACCCATGCTCACCTGACCTAAACCTAATAGATCACCTCTGAGACACCGGGTTGCACCTCAGACTGTCCAGGATCTCAGTGATGCCCTGTTACAGATCTGGCAGGAGATCATACAAGACACCATTGATCATCAGGAGCATTTTGTCAGGCATGCATACAGGCATGTGGGGGCTGTGCAAACCATGTGCTCTTTTCATGTCTTTGAGCAGTGTACTTGTTGGGCTCCACTAGTTCTTTATTTCTGGTCTTCAACATATTCAGTACCAATTCATGATACAATTTTAAATAGGAAATGTTTCCTCTCTGTGACTTTATCATGAATAAACATCAAACCCCTGACTCATTATTATTTGCATCCTGCACATGAGGAAGTCTAAAATGCAGCCAAGACTGTCAGTCAAAGCTAAACTTGTATTTGGACTTTTGAACATCCAAATGAAAAGTCCAAAAACATGACAGTTAGAGCTCCCAGTAGAAACAAGTAGGTGAGAAAAAAAAATCTGTTTTTATGGCCTTTTCAGACTGGCTTTTTCAAAGAGTTCTTGAAGGCTACACTTTTCATGGTAGTTACAGACTTTGGACGTTTTGTTTTTGAATCAGCAGGTTTTGCTAGTCTGCTGTTTGGTTTGTGTTTCCTTTGTATACCTTCTCTCATCAGAACCAGTTTTCCTGACACTAAAAAGGGAAGGTTACTGAAGTAGCCAAGTCAACCATATAACCATGCGAGACAGATTCTGGTATCGGTTCTGTATTAGTGGCCGTATGTTTAAGCCAACTGTAGCATTGTAACTAGTTCCTCTTGCCTTGGTAGAGAGCAGCTTGGTGAGGTGTACTTCTTTTAGCTTTAACTTCTTCCTCTCTGGGTTCTTTGTTTGATCTTCATCTACATCAGGATCGATCTGCATGAAGACACCAGCCAACAGATTTTACAACATGTGTTCTGTAATCTGAATCCAAGTGTAGTGATCCAAATTATTATTATTTTTGAATCATTACTGGAAAAAATAAAACACAAAATTGTCTCTTACCAAATGGAAGTATTTTCCCGAGAAGTTCTCGTCATCTGGGTGAAAAAAATATAAATATCAGACAGCGATCAACAGCATTTATTTAGTCATTTTAAATGACTAATTTCAACATCAGCTTTCTGGAAGATGCAGCCCATCAAACCAAATATAGTCCCAGAGTGCAAGTACAGCTTTGTGTGGTCTACTTTATAGTCAGGGACTTTTAAAGTGTTTCCCAAATGCTGTTAAACAGAAGGACATTTGAGCATATCCAAATTTTATTTTGGATGCTTACATTATTGTACTTTGTACACAGAAACACAATTATTTACCCAAAAACAAAAATTACCAGGGTAAAAAAGATCAGTCCCACTGATGCTAATAGCCAGTTGTGTATCCTTTTTTCCTGCAGTTGTTTCTTGCAGTTTCCAACAAGTCTCACACACGTGTCCTCAACAATCCCCGTCCGTTCTTCTTCAGGACTTTAAGCAGGGCAGTCAATAACATTCAGTTTGGTCTTCTTGAAGTATTTAACTATCTGGGACCACATTTAGATGTGACAGTAACAGGTGGAGAATCGTGAACTGATGCTGTAGTTTGGAAAAAGCCTCTAATGAGAAGTGAATGAATTAAAATGAAGGGAGGGTGGGGCATAAAAATGAGAACAACAGGTTGCAGTGCAGGAGGCGTATATAGACAGAGGACCAGAATGGGAGTGTACAAGCTCCCAGATAAACTATCTCCACTTCTTCACCAGCAGTGAAGTATGTTTTGGGTTGTTGGTGTGTTGGAAGACAAAGCTATGACTCAGATGCAGTTTTCCTGCTGACTGCTTGATATTTTCTTTCAAAATCTTCGCATATACTTCTTTTTTGACGATTCCTTACACCTTGAAAGAGACGATCAATTGCAGGTGGGATGACACATCCTCACAGCATAATACTCCCCCCACCATGTTCCACTTTGGGGACGGTGTTCTTTGGCTTGATCACCTCCCCCTTCTTTCTCCAAACATAAGCTGCTCAAAAAGCTCTACTGACTAAAGGATGCACTTCCAGTATGCATAATCTTTCTCCAGGTGGTGCTTACCATACTTCATTCTGGGTTGAAGGTGTTTTTCTTGTACTGCAACCTTGCAGTCCATTCCAGTGTAGAGTTCTCGGTATTGTCTTTTTTTAAGACTAGAATTCCCAAATTCCCAAGAATAGAAATGCTATGTTCAAAATCTCTTCCTCTGCTATTGAACCACTTGTAAAAGTATTGACAAAAACTTTAATTGGGGGCTAAAATATCTGTTTGTGGCCTGTTTTCATTCCTTGAAAGGTGGGTGAAAGATAAATACATATGTGGACCTCTTTGTTTGATGCATTCAGTATTTCTTACCTTTCAGACTTCCCTGTGGGCTCAGAGGAGGATGAGTTTTCTTAGAGAGCACTTTGATTTTCCCGCCATCACTAACCTACAGGAAGTCAAACTGGTTAATTTTATATGGTATTTTTTCTAAAATGTAAATGCACCAACTGCTATGGAATAAGAAGCCTTGCAGTTTGAATATTGTGGGGTCTTTACTTCAAAATATAAAGGATCTTTAGGAGATTGCTTTGCATTATATAAATAAAATTGAATTTCTAAAATTGCTTTGCAGAGGTCATAGAATCTAATGTGTTTATTGTGTTTTCAGTTTTAATTTTCTTTATGCGGCTGCATGCAAAACTGGTAACCACAACCACCCAACGCATCCACCAAATATCTGTGCCTGTACAGGTTGCTTGTTACCCCAGATCTCAACACTTAAGTATTTTTTCTTTCTTTCTTTATTATATGTGTAAGCCAGTTATTTAAGTTGTGTTATTACTTTGTAAATTGTCCAGCACCAGTCTCCAAATGCAGCTCCTCCATCAAACTCTCTTTCCACTCAGTGATAGTACTGATAATTGATAAAGACGTCACACAAACAGACTCCATGATCCATTAAAAACATTATGAAGCCATTAAAAACGACTCTTCTTCTGCTAGGTTTCTTCCCTTTATGTAAAGAAATCCTCTACTGATCGTATTAGCTGTAATGAGAATGTGAGACAGAGAGTATTTCCCATTTTATTTGCTTTCACATTTGCCAACTTAAGAGCAAATGTGAAAGGAAGGTAAGCAAATTTGGGATTAAAACTTAAAACAAAAGTGTGCCAGGTTTCGGCATAGAGGCAGCCGGACTGAAATCTGTCACTGATCTAAAGAAAATCTGCAACTGGTATGAGTTTTCGGTACCACTGTGTGCAGCCCGCCATAACTTTATTGCTACTTTTTGGTTTTTCCAGAATGTGAAACTATAGCCACTTCCTGTATGATTAACTCTGTTGGTGTTAAAAATACAGTTATTTCCATATATGAAATATATTCCAATTATAGTTATAATTATATAACATGACATTATATTATTAATATTGTATTATGATATTATAATTATAATGATTCCAATTATCTTGCAATTGGAAGATTTTGTTGTGAACAGATAACACGGAGCTCTCCATGCAGGTGAAACAAGCAATCCTAAAGCTGAAAAAACAGAAAAAAAACCCATCTGAGAAATTGCTACAGCATTAGGAGTGGCAAAAACTATAGTTTGGTACATCCTGAGAAAGAAAGAAAGCACTGGTGAACTCAGCGACGCAAAAACAGTCAGCGTGTGGGGACTGTTGTTGTGATTTGGTGCTGTATAAATAAAACTGAATTGAATTGAATTCAAAGAAGAAAGACAAAGAAGAGAAACCCCTTCACAACAGCCAACCAGGTCAAAAAGACTCCAGGAGGTAGGCGTATCAATATCCAAGTCTACCATAAAGAGAAAACTGCATGAAAGTAAATACAGAGGGTTCACTGCCACTCATAAACCACAAGAACAGAAAGACTAGACTGGACTTTGCTAATCTTAAAAACCAAGAACAGTTTTGCAAAAAACGTTTTTTGGACAGATAAAACCAAGATCAACCAGAATGACGACAAGAAAAAAGTATGGAGAAGGCGTGGAACAGCCCATGATGCAAAACACACCACATCATCTGTAAAAGACGGCGTAGGCCGTGTGATGGTTTGGGCATGCATGGCTGCCAGGGGCACTGGGACACTTGTGTTTATGACCATGTGACGCAGGACAGAAGCAGTCGAATGAATTGTGAGGTGTTCAGAGACAAACTGTCTGCTCATTTCCAGCTAAATGCAGTCAAGCTGATTGGGGGGTGTTTCATAATACATGTGGACAATGACCCAAAACATGCAGCCAAGCAACCCAGGAGTTTATTAAAGCAAAGAAGGAATATCCTTGAATGGCCAAGTCAGTCACCTGATCTTAACCCAATTGAGCATTTTACTTGTTAAAGACTAAACTTTAGACAAAAGGCACACAAACAACAACTTTAGTTAAGGCCTGACATTAAAGCATTAAAGAGGAGGAAACCCAGAGTCTGGTGATGTCTATGAGTTCAAGACTTCAGGCTGTTATTGCCAGTATTAGATATAAACATTTTATTTTCAGTTATTGAATTTCTCCAGTTACTTTTGAGCCCCTGAAATGACGGGACGGTGTTTAACTGTATTTAGTTCTTCAACTTTTTATGATTTTTTTTTTGTTCAACCCAGTGAATTAAAGTTGAAAGTCTGAACTTCAACAACATCTGAGTTGTTTCATTTAAAATTCATATCAGTAATGTACAGAACCATTTAGAAAAAAGTTCTCTGCCTAAATATTTATGAACCTAACTCTACCTGTTCCATTTAGCAAGTGTCATTGATACATGCATGCATGTTAGTTTCTTTCAGATGGGGACTGGAACAAACTACTGAAAGTGAAACCTGTCAGCTAACTGAATTCTGCTGTCTGACACAGTGTGACACTCTCTTCTCTGCAGCCCCACCCTCCTGCTAGCATATTGTACAAACCGTAACCTTTAACAGAAACACTGGGTATGCTTCGCTACGCGACTTGTGCAAGGGTGATAAAAAAAATTATATTTACATTGTATATATATATTTATAGTTGCTCACCTTGTAGTGTTTGAGTGTGTTGAGCATTGTCACCTCCCCGATAACCTCTGAGCTTGCATCCACTTCCTCAAGAGGAAGGAATAATCCATTCTTCTCATACTCTGGTGGGAATAATAACAGAATATGTTGATAGTTTGGAAAATGAGGAAGAGTTTAAGACAACTTAAGCACTAAATATTATAATCTAACAGTTCATTTTGATGCAAATCATAAAAACAAAGGGTCAAACCATCTTCAACAGTGTGCCATGCTTAAAAGCTACATTTACTCCATGTTTAACTTTTTGTAGCAACTTTGGAGCTTCTCTGCTTTGTCTGCAGCTCTCAAGCCCTAGGTTTGGACATAATATGCAGGTTTTAATGCACGTTTCAAATATACAGAGCAATTTAAAAAAGTTCAGTAAATAAAGGAATCTCATGGGTGTCGAACTCCAGGCCTCGAAGGCCGGTGTCCTGCAGGTTTTAGATCTCACCCTGGGCCAGCACACATGAATCAAATGATTATTTCATTACCAGGCCCTGGAGTACTACAAGACATGTTGTGGAAGTCATTTAGCCATTTAAATCAGCCGTGTTGGATCAAGGACACATCTAAAACCTGCAGGGCTGGAGTTCGACACCTGATCTGTATGTGTCTGTTCCTTGCCTCTTTATACCACTTCAAACCTGGTTGGTGGATGCAGATATGTGCATTGCTGGATTTGAGGTTGCTCTGAAGCAGGGGTCACCAACTGCAGTCCTCGAGGGCTACCTTCCTGCAGCTTTTAGATGCACCTTTGTATCGACACAGCTGAATCAAATGAATGGCTTGTTAACAGACCTTTGCCAAACTTCATGGCATGCTAAAGCAGTAATCCAATCATTTGATTCAGCTGTGTTGGAGTTGGGATGCATCTAAGAGCTGCAGGATGGTAGCCCTCGAGGCCTGGAGTTGGTGACCCCTGCGACTGAGCAGAGTGGCACAAGTCTAATCTTTGAGTAAATTAGGCTAAATCACTTAAGACATGCTTTTATTACTTCTTGCAGAATCTGATACTTACGAATGCAGACATCACTCAGGGGAATGCTGTAGGGGAAACCAAACTTGGCCTTGAAGGCGGACAGAATTTTCTCTTTGACCTGCTCCACTGTATCACAGTCGAGGGTGTTGACCTCCAGAGGCTCGCTCACCTCCCCCTCAGTGCCCACAGCAAACAGCACTTTGAGCTTCTGTAAGCAGAAAAAATAATCACAGTAAGCATGTCACTGCATTGCCAGATAACCAGCAAGATTGATGGAATCTGGAAGGATGGTTTTCAGATACTCTATAGTAATTCAACAGTTGACTGACAGTTTAATGTGTTATGCCTATTCATTCCCCCATTATTGCAAATTATGCAGGTTAAAGGTCTGAAATTAATTTTTCTGTTTTTTTTTCACAATTTCATAAATGGAAGGGATGAGATTTAACAGGAAAGTGAGACAGACCGAGGGAAAATGCACAGTAAATGGCCCTAGGTTCGACTTTAACCCATTGAACTTTGCTGGATATAGTTGCCCATTTAAACCAGTAAGCTAAACTGGTGCCCATATGTAGTTGATTCTAAGTGTTGAACTTGCAATTGATAGCTGTTCAGTGGAACCCTCCATATGATTTCACAAAGAGATGTTGATACAAAGGGGGCTAATGTTGAAACATCTAAGCAAGTCAAATATCAAGAGATGCCCTCGTGAATGGAAATACGGAGGGTTTGCATCAAGGTGCAAACTACTGTTTACACTCAAGGACAACCTGATGCTGACGCGCACCACATCTGTCAAACATGGTGGAGGCAATTTTTTTTTATTGTGGGCACGTATGTCTGCCACTGGAACCATGTCACCAGAGTTTACTAAAAATGTGACTGCTGACAGAAGAAACAGGATGCTACAAAACTGTTTAGATCACCTCCACAGTGCTTCATACAGCAAAAGCAACCCAACTCTCAGGGCAAAAAAAAAAGTAATGAAATATTCTTCAGTGGCCACAAACTTAACACAATAGATAAACTTACTCCAAGGACAAAACTGAAACTAAATAAGCTCACAAATAAGCCACATTTGAGAGGATTGCCACCAACATGCGCACAACTGCATTCATGCTTATCAACAAACCACATAAAACATATCAACCTTAAGCTCATTTTCTCATCGTGCAAAATTTTGGTACATGGTTAAGAGTGTTGGGAAAAACCAAAAAAAGAAAATTAAAAAGAAAAGAAAAGCTGTTTCACACTGCAGTACTTTAAGCAGCATCTTTGATTCTTTGCAGAGATAAGGAGGAAAGCTATCTGTCATCTGTTATCTAATGTACAGAAATCTCTAAAGTAAGGCTGTGGTTTGTCAGATTAGATTAAGTGGATAAGAAATGTAAATGCACAAGGGGAGTCTGAAGAAAGATGCAGTTCTGTCAACACACTGCAAAATGCACAGAAAATTTTCATGCATCAGAATCTTGTCAAAGTAAAAACACTTGAAGCTGCTGCGTTTTTTTTTAAACACGGGATGGCAGGTTGTGCTCATGCTAACTGTTAAACATTAAAACTTAAAAAATAAAAAAAAAAGATTAGTGACCAACAAAACCAACCGCAGCTGAGGTTAAGAAACATGCCACCTTTTTTCATTAAATGACTGTATGAAGCCACAGTTTCACAAACCCTGTGGGTGTAACTTCAGATTTGACTCAGTTGCAACTTTCTTCAGTACTTGAACCTAAACAGCAGCAACAACAACTCTGTTTTGTTCATCTAGAAAAAGTTTACAGATAGGAAGATAGTTTAAAAACAATTAAGGCTAAGTATTTGTATTGCTATATTTTATTGCCAAATCAGGCACAGAATATTTCATCTCCGATGCATGAATCTGGGCGATTAGAGTTTCAGCACCTTGCACACTTTTATAGACTGTATTATTTACTATGTTAATTTTAAAAACTAAAACAAACCTGCTTCTGTTTAAATCTGGCTGTTAAACCAGGTATTAGTTCATTTTACTGCCCATAACAACCAAATTTAAAACAATAGTTCTGACCAAGCAAGTATGTGTCTTCTCTACATTATGAGGTAGGGTGTGTCCCACACAGCGTGTTGTAACACAATGGTTTATTGATGTGTTTGATCTACGTTTCACAGAGATCTCACACTTCCTAGAATTCAAAGTTTTAATCAGAAGTGTAAGTGCCTGCTTCCTTAAACGGCATCTGCGACAGCTCGAGTGTGCTGTTTGACATCGTGAAACTTCTCATTTGTTAGAGTTGCAGGTTGGGCCTACATTTATTGGGGTGCTCGTCAGGGTTTATATTTAGTTTCTTGTCACCATAGCAAACAAATCACACTTGAGTGCATGATGAAAGGGTGCTGTTTTTCAGTTTTTTATGTTGTTCACAAGTTCACAGGCCTTAAAGAAAAGAAAAAAAACAAAAGCAGTAGATTGAATAGTGTGATTCCCTACTTTTAAAACTGTGGTTTAGGTCCTGTTTTAAGATCTTTCTGTTGCACAACACCCAAGAAATTCAGAAAGATACCCTGAAAATGAAGTAAAGACATAACAGTGTCCTGCACCACATATTAGGACACTCAAAGCTTTGGGGTGGGGTAGAAGTGGTCTAGAACTGCTGTGTGCTGGTGTGCTTTTCTTTCCCTCACTGGCCCCAACACGTGCACTCGAGAACTTTTAAATGAGTTCTGATTACTGTATGTCAGCAACAACTTAAAGCAGGGTTTGAACTTACCAAGCTAAAGGAGAAAAAACAGAACTAGAATAAGGAAGTATCAATTATTGCTTCCTTGTGTATAAGCACAACTGCCAAACTTGTGATGCGCTGCTTGCTTGCATGCACAGTGCAACTCCGTTGTGCATGCACTTTATTATGCAGAAAGTATGCTTGTGTGTTTGTGTACCAGTGAGCTGAAGTCCTGAGCCTGCCACAGCAGCCAGTCCTCGTTGAGCGTGTACAGAGCTTTCTCTGTGACACAATCCACTGGGCCTTTTGCAATCTGCTGTGTGAGGGCACTCACCATCAGGAACAGGTGCTGGCCAACAGTTTCCTGTGGAAAATCAGAAACAGGAACTCAGTCTGTCAAACGAAAATCAGAAGCTGTGGCAATGTTATGTAGAAACTTTTTCAGTATAAGGAGGTTTAGCTAGAACCTTTATCATCTTTGGTGGATTCCTCTGCCTCACTCTGATTACTTGATGTAACTTAACGTATATCACCACGGAGATATAAGAGATACTTAGCTGTTAAAAACATCCTTTTTGTGATGGCTAAAGTAAGTGAACAGCGGATGTGAAGACAGAACATGATGTTTGTCAAGTGTTGCTTCAGACCTATACATAGCATGTGCCTTACTAGGCCACAAGATTTATTTTAATTGTTTCAGTGCTTTAATTTTTTACATGAGAGCTATAGAGTTTTTTGTAGTTTGTATTGTTTCCCCAAAAATCAAAGATATCTAAATCAGAAAACATTTAAATCAAAAGTGAGAAGAACTGAAATGATGAGGCTGCACTTTAAACGCTACTGTCAGCATGTGAACAGTCTTACAGCCACATGACAGTAACATTAATGTTACAGAGATTATGTTGAGCTCTTCTTCTGTCTCTTCTTTCAATGTCTTCTTCAGTTTTCACAGTGTTCAGTTCAGTTTGGATAACTGAACTGTGTGCTGCTTTGTTATGTTGAACTGTAGTGCGCGTCTTCATGTAGTAAACAACATTAAATGACACAACTGGAGATAATTTAACAGTTTTTCGGGAACTAGACCACACCCTAAACACTTCCTTTGCAGCCTTTGGTCATACCTCGATAAATAACTACTTGCACCACTTGTGCTGATCCCCTCTGTTTGTCAGCCTCCCTCAAAATGATCATGAAGATCTGCCAGGCCCGGGTCAGTCACAGGTCACCAATTCTTAATGCAGCCTTCCCCAAGCTAGCAGGTTGTTTCTCTATCACTAAATGTTTGTCATTTGCATGCAGCTTGTGATCTGTGCCAGTGAATAATGCATCCATAATAACAACTACAGTAATTTCTTGGGGTGTTTAGGCAGCAGCAGCTAATGCAGCACAGAACAACGGGCTCACACAAAAATTATATACACTTGCATTAACAAAAGTAAGACAATAAGAACATTAAATCTCATGATGAGTTGTTCCAATCAGAAGCTGAATTTTCCATTTAGGCAAAACAGCAAAGACATAAAAGACTGAGAGCAACAGACCCGAAGGAAGCCGTAGAGGCAGATGGACATCCAGTTGGTGAGAAGCTTCTCCACTATAGACTCAGTGCGTCGGAGCAGCAGTTTGGGCTGAGCGTTGCTGCTCTTCTGCATCAGATCCTTGAGCAGGACCTCCATCACCTCCGTCAGGTATGATAAGTTGCTGTGGAGTGCTACAGTGAGCAGAGATGCTACTGCACATCTGAAACAGAAAATAAAGTAGAGACAGATAAATAGACAACAGGTTAGAGCAAAACTGAGAAGACTTAAACTACAGCTGCACTGTGACCAAATGTTTCATACATTCAGTTAGGTCCAACAAGTGTACAGTGTCATATATTTTAAATACAAGAACAGTTTTTGATACTTGGATAAAGATCCTTTACAGTCTTAAACCCATGTACATCGCTAAATCCTGTTTCCTCACTGGAGGTGTTTTTGGGTCGTTACTCCAGCCGCCTTCAGTCGCTATTCACTGACTTGGGCACTGAAGAATATCCCATTTATTTGCTTTAAGAAAATCCTGGGTTGTTCTTGTAGTATGCTTTGGGTCATTATCAATCTAGACTGCGAAGCGCTGTCTCATCAGTTTTGCAGTATTTGGCTGAGCAGAGAATACAGCTCATTTTAAAATTAACCCAGTGATCAAATTAACAACAAACACTAGTGACCCATTTCTTCTAGAAGCCATACACATCTCCTAAAATTGCTGTTACTGTGTTTGACAGATAACGTGCTATGCTTCACATCAAGTTTCATCAAGAGTTTGAACTGTTTCTTTTTCAGCCATCTTGGTTTCATCTGTCCAAAAACATGTTTCCCCCTAAACTTTGCAGGCTTTTCTTTTAATATGTGTAACCAGGGTTTGCACCCTTTGTATTTCCATTAAAAATGTACCAACAAAAAACAAAACAAAACAAAATAATTGCCCAATGAGACAGTCACATAAAACACAGCATCCCAAACTGACTTGTCTTTGATGGTGAAACTCTTCTCTTCCTCGAAAGCATGCACCATGGAGGTAAGGAAATGCTGGTCCTGGATCAGCCTGGACAAACCCCGGCAACACTCATCAAGTTGGATCTTCACCACATCCTGATCCCAAGATAACATATACATACATTACGGCAGATAGCATTATAAAACCTCGAAAACAACTACAAACAACAGATGATGTCATAACGTACCTGACCGATGTCTTTGATACAGGATTCCATCAAAGATTCATTCTGAAAAACAACAACACTGCTTTACTAAACTGCCACCGATTGGGTATTTTTCCACAATTCGCAGCATAAGCTTGTGACGTATCAACATTTGCTTTCTTTTGTGCTTTGTTCACCTCAGGAAAAAAGATTCTGGAGGCAAAGTGCTTGAAATCCAGGAAAGGAATGGTTCCAACATTTTCCAGTAGATCAACATTTTCTGTCTGCAACTCCACAAAACCTGTGGAAGACACCCCAGTGAAGCTGACTTGATAGACCGCAGGCTACGTGCACAAATTACAAAGCATAAATATCTATGGTACCAGGTGAAAAGTGAACTTGTGACAGTGGACAAGTTCTTGCAGGTCACAAAAAGGAGGTAGTGAAAATGTCTTACTAAGTCAGTGCAGTGTTGCAATTCACTGATTAATACAACAAAATTGCCGTGCATGACTGCATCCTATAATGTCATTCTGTTTTACCATCAGCCTTTTTTCTGTTATTAGACAAAAACCATAAACAGGAACTCCATGTGTGCAACACTAAGCAAACTAAAGATAGTGAACTGGTAGAATACAGGCCAATGTGTGATAAAGTTGATGCACTTATCACACACGATCAAACGCAGTTCTGGTAATTTGTAACTTGCAGAGAATGTGATGCAAATGTGTCCAGGAGGATAATGCTGAACAGATGACACTGGAAAACCTTTAGAGTATGACAGTAAATTTAAATAATGCAAACTATTTCATAGCTGCTACTTAATTTGTATATATTTTATTTGTCAGAAGTATTTTAAATAACAATACAGGGAGGTAAAGCATAGATCCCTATAACATTATGGCCTGCAGGGCAGATGAATACCGAAGACACTAAGCAACTTCTATAGTGATGGAGGAGGCTGATAGGAGGCAGTGTGCAGTGGAGGAAGCCACAGAGAGAGCTGGTTCCGGGCTACAGGACAGTGCCAAAATAAAAAATCTGCTTGTGGTCAAAAATAAAACTGAAAGCACGACAATTGTGTACTGAGTGGGTCTGGTCATATCACATCCCGCAAACTACAAAAAAATGTAAACAGAATACAATCAGTTGCAAATTTTGAATGCCCATATATTATTCATAAAAGGCAATAGAAAAGATGCACACTTTTTTAGAGAAATATTAGCTTTTTCTCTTTTTTCTGAGTTAATCAATTATTACTTCCTCCAAACCATCAGTGTGTCTATTTGATCCTACGCCTAGAAGTCCTAACAATAAATTAACATTTTGATCTTATATATGATAAATCAATGAAAAAACATGAATAGTTTATGTTTTTAGTCTGAATTCTGAACTCATGGGAGAGAAACAACATTCATGAAGATTACAAGTGATTGTGGCCTCTGAGAGTCGAGTCACATCTACGTTTGTCCTGCTAGATCTCAGAGCAGCGTTTAAAACTCTTGATAACAATATTTTAGAATAGCGACTATGCACTCAGACTGTGGCCCTACTTGTGGCCCCTATAATATTTAAAAGTAGAGTGGGAGGCAGAGCCTTCAGCTTTCAGACCCCTCTATTGTGAAACCAGCTCCTAGCTTGAAGTTAGAAGACAGACACCCTGTCAGGTATATACTTTTAAGATTAGGCTTAAAACTTTCCTTTTTGATAAAGTGAGGGTTGGATCAGGTGACACCAAATCCTTCCTTAGTTACACTGCAATAGGCCTAAGCTGCTGAGAGCTTCCCCGTCATTGACTGAAGGGCCTGCCTGCAGTCCAGACCTTTTACAATCCTGTATCTATTGACACTAAAATATAGATTAATGAGATTTGCAAAACATAGCATTCAATTTTTCTTTTCATTTTGTGCAGATAAAATGACGTCTTTTTATGCTTTTTTGAAACTTCAAATTGATTATTGAATTTTTACAGATTTTCAGGTAAAATGCCTGACCATTCTAAAAGCTTGCAGCATTTTTTTTAAATAGATTTTGAGATTTTTTTTTTTTTATTCACTTGCTGTCTATTTATTTCTTTGCAGATTTACTCATGTTTACGGTAATAAAGACAGCTGTCACACAACCTTAAACTGTCATATTTAAATGAATTATATTTCATCTGTTCACAGCAGTTGTTTCTAAATCTGCCCCAAGTAGTTTGAATGTGGCTTTGCAAATGTCTCTTTTCTGGGAACTTTGTTTTTGCGAGGACTCTTTACACAGACCTTGCTTCCTTTTAAAGTTACACAACAAAATGTTCTCCTCTGTCAGATAAACCTTTCTGAAGCTGACAGTACAAAATATTTCTTATTTGCTTTTATAACATTTGACAATCATTTTCTTACATCAGTTTTCTGTAGGGGCTGCAAGTTTTCTTCTGTTTTATCAGACCTCGATAAGACAATTAATGCTCCCTACTTTCTTTTATGTACACTGCTCAAGAAAAACTATTAAAAGGAACATTTTTTAATCAGCGTATATTAACAAGTCTGTTAAACTTACTGGAAATTGATCTGGTCAGTTAAGTATCAGAGGGGGGTGTTAATCCTTTTCAGTTGCTTTGGTGCTAATGAAATGAACAATAGGTGAACTAGAGGGGCAACAATGAGAAAGCCCCCAAAACAAGAATGGTTTTGCAGGTTGAGCCCAGCCCAGCTACTGTAGGGCAGAAGGCGGAGTACACCCTGGACAGGTCACCAGTCTGTCACAGGGCAATTAACCTGGCCCCACTAACTGCATGTCTTTAGACTGTGGGAGGAAGCCGGAGTCCCTCAAAGAACACATGCTGACATAGGGAGAACGTGAAAAGGGGAAAAGGGTCTGGAGAAGCTGTTGGAGAAGCACTGTTGTGCTGCCTGTAACATCGGTCAGCATGACCAGTTTGGTGTTGGGTCACTGCTTGTCTTGGGAGGCATCTCCACAGAGGAACACACAGACCTTTACAAGGTAGGCAATAGCACCCAGACTAACATTTGGTACTGGGAAGAAATCCTTGGACTCATTGTGAGCCTGTGCTGGGGCAGTGGGTCCTAAGTTCATCCTGGTGCGTGACAATGTCCGGCCTCGTGTGCCCAGGGTATGCAGGCTGCTCCCGGAGGATGAAGGTATTGATACCAGTGACTAACCCCTAAACATGCCTGACCAAAAACAATGTTTCAGGCCATCAAACAATGTGGCATACTGACATACATTTGTAATACATGACCCTGTCCATATCAGTATACACATGCAGTAGGTTCTTTTTTCCCCTGCACTGAATGTGTTTGAAAAGCTTTTTTTTTTTTGAGCAGTGTAAATTGTACATCAAAGTGATGCAGATTTTGTGACTGACCTTGTCTGATGTCATTCCTGATGTTGAGCTCCAGGTCTTCCACAAACTTGTTCATCTTATCAGTGAGCCTCTGCTGCTGTCTTTGGTAGAATAACACCACTGAAACATACAGAATACAGCGCAATGCCAAAGAATGGTATGGTTGCTAAAGATTTGACCTATGCATCCTTTTTTAGGTTTAAAATTTACTCAGTTCTACATTTTGTTCTTACCAATAATAATGGCGGGTATCAGTAGCAGGACAAGGATCAGCATCAGAAAATAATACAATGTAGATGTATCTTTATTTACCAGTTCGACAGAGTTGGCACCGTATTTTATCTTAAAAAAACCAAAAAACAAACAAACAACACATTAACTGTTAGTAAATATCAGGTGGGATACAACATACTGTACTGAAAAAGGCCTTACATGTTTATATTTTTACATTTTTTTGTCTTTTGCCAAACTTAGATACTGGTCAGTGCACTAGTTACACCTTGCTACTTCCATACTGGGTTCCTGATTGTCTTCAGAACTGCATAATTTTTCATTGCATATCAACAAGGTGCTGGAAACATTCTTCACTGAGTCATTATTAACCTGATATTATCACACAGTTGGAATTTCGGGTTCCACCATAATAATCTGTGCAAACCGTTGCTGGAGATGCCCTTCTTTATACCTTCGTTGTAATGAGTGGTTATTTGAGCTACTGTTGCCTTCCTAACAACACTCTGGCCTTCCCCTCTGATCTCGAACATCAACATGGCATTTTCTACCCAGCAAACTTCTGGATATTTTCTCTTTTTCAGTCCATTCTCTCGAAACCCTAAAAGTGGTATTGTGGAAAAATCCGAGTAGATCAGCAGTTTCTGAAATACTCAGACCAGCCTGTCTACCCCTAACAACCATGTCACTTTAAGAGTCACTAAAATCACCTTCCATCCTCATTTTGATGCTGAGCTTGAGTTTCAGCCATTCAGCTGTACCATGACATTACTGGTTGGAGTGTTGCATTAATGAGTAGGTTAACAAGTATACCTAATGAAGTGATGGGTCAGTCTATGTGAAAACATCCTCAGTACAATTTTAGTGCCTACAACCTTAGCACATTACTGTACTTAAATATTGTAATGTTTTTATCTACTGCCACAATAACATTGACATTACATCTCTACAGGGGCATAAAGTTTGTAAATATTTACCAATAACTTCTGAAATTCAGTGTTGTGTGGACTTTTAATCTCACAGATGAAAGAATCAGTGTTGTCACTGGTTTCTTTGGCTTCCATGAAACACTCGTGTTGTGCCTTGTCTTGAACGCCCCACACTGATAACTCATTTATCGTCATCTCCAGCTTGTCTGTCTTTTTCTAAATGAAGAAAAACAAAGGGCACCTTTCAATGAACTGATCTCACATGTTTTATATGTATGATAAGGAATTATTTTTAAATATTACCTGAATGGTGATGTGCACATCTTTCCCTGTCGTTGTGGCTGTGAAGCTGGTAAACTCAGGGTCTGGATAGTAGGAGAGTTTTTTGGAGCAGTTCAACGTGTGATTGGCTACTTTTAAAAACACAGTGCTGCTAGAAACGCTCGGAGCTCTAGGTGAATCATAGGTGAGATTCTGCAATGAAATTAAATGCACACAAAACACAACATGACATGACTAAAACAGCATATAACACAATATGACACACAACATCATATCTGTAATGAAACAACTGACACCTGCAATGCAACATGATTAGGATACATGAGATGATACAACATCACATATTCAAATACACTGTAATTTATAATATTT
>VUQR01027720.1:0-11441 GCA_015108515.1 Hemichromis elongatus
CTCTTCTATGCTGTGCAATGTGTTTTTGAAGTGGCTGTTTGGTCTCTCCAATGTAGAGGTCTGGGCATTCCTCGCTACACTGTACAGCATACACCACGTTGTTAAGTTTGTGTTTGGGAGTTTTGTTATTGGCATGAACCAGTTTTTGTGTTTTGCTGGGTCTGAAGTAAACTGTAATGTCATGCTTGGGGAAGACTCTCAAGAATTCTTCTGATAAACTGGCTACTTAGAGGATGACAATGTTGTTGCATTTGTTTTTCTGATCCTCCCTAGCTGGTGTCGGATCTTCCTTTCAGTGCTCTTTGCTGACTTGATGAAAGCCCAATTAGGATAACCACATGTTTTAAGAGCTTCCTTTCCATTCCTTTCCATTCCCTTGAATGCACATGGCACAGTCCAGCAAACAGTTATCTTTTGTGCCTTCCCTGGTGAACTTTATGTTCTTATCCCCAGACTTCTTGGGTTTTGATTTTGACCCAGGTGTCATCTACATATCTGTACCAGTGGCTAGGTACTCTCCCTTTAAAAGAGCCAAGAGCCTTTCTTTCCACTTCCTCCATGTAAAGGTTACAATAGGTGACACCGGGGAGCCCATGGCACATCCATGTTTTTGTCTGTAAAAACCCTCGTAAAAAATATGTGATGGTAAGGCAGCAGCAGGAAAAATAAAATAAAAACAACTGCTGTAACATAGCAATTTCCTTTGCAGGATCAATAAAGTATCTGTTTGTCTGTTTGTGTTTAGAAGTACCAGTAAATTCTTCCCAAGATCAGACCCTTCAATGCTTAAAGGAACTGCAAAAAAAACCCCAAAAAACTTCTTTCTTTCTCCTGACAACCCTTCCAAACAATCCACACTTGTCAGTCCAGTTGACTTGTAATAAACAAAAAAAAACAAAAAACAAGAGCTCCAGCTCACATTTTACAGGCCTCAGTTAACAAGTTTAATGTTAAATTTATTACAAGTCAACTGGACTGACAAGCGTGGATTGTTTGGAAGGGTTGTCAGGAGAAAGTCTCTTCTTGCTAAAAGAGAACATGGCAGCGCAACTTAGGTTTGCAAAGTTGCATCTGGAAAAAAGATTAAACTAAACTGGAGATGTTTAGCCATTAGCTGAGTATCGCATTTAGAAAAAAACTGTATGAACACAAACACCTCAGACCAGCTGTCAGTACGATGGTTGCGGGGTGATGAATTTGGCTTGGTTTGCAGCCACAGGACCTGAGCATCTGTCAGAGCTTGAGTTGAGCACAAACTCCTCTGCATATCAGAGTATTCTATAGTGAAACACGAGGCTGTCTGTTCAACAGATAAAGCTTGTCTCAAATTGGATCATGCAACAGGACAATGATCAATGAGCACAGCAGCAAATCTACAACAGAATGGCTAAAAAAAAGAAAAGAATCAAGGTGTTGCAATTGCCCACTGAAAGTCTAGACTCAACCTGACTGAAATGCTGTGGTGGGACCTTAAGAGAGTTGTGCATAAACAAATTCCCTCATTGAGCTGAAGTAACGTTGTAAAGAAGAGTAGGCCAAAATTCTTTGACAGTGATGTGAGAGACTAGTAAACCCACAGAGTAAACGATTACAGTGAGTTACTGCTGCCAGAGGTGACATTTATTATAATATATAAAACCCTAAAACTCAACGACAGTGTACTTTCATTTTCATATGATTGTACATGTGACGAAAATCCTACATTTGTTTGTGTCATATTTGATATTTGCCCATATATTTTTTCTTTTCAGTCAATATGGATGTGACCACCCATAAATTAAAGCTTGTACTTAACCTGTGAGATCTTATCTTCAATCTGCAGACAGGACACAAAATTATAATATTTTCACAGTTGTGTGAGTTTAATTTCCACCTTAATATCCAACTAATCACCATCAAGCTCTTAATCATAGGATATTGTGTAGTGCAATATAAGCTCTACCCTAATTATATAATACACTTAAAATAAAGTGAGACAAAGCTTGGATGCAAATGTAATATCTCACTCATATAATTATATCAACAGTGACACAGAAGTAATTACTGAAACACAGGAATTCAATGCATGTTATGCTAGAGGGGAACGACTTCTGCAAGGCTAGTCAAAGCGATCCAGATCAGCACCAAACTGTAATAGGTCTTTTCTCTGCTCCCACCTCTCTACCAGTTTTATGAAATGAAAAGCATTGATAGTTTTTCTGCAATCATGCTATGCAATATAGAATTTATCAAAGGGAAGAAAAATAAATCTGGCAGCGCTATAACTGTTAAAATTGACTATTTCAGTGTCTCGTCCTGCATGTTTTCTTTTTGACTGACTTTGTTATTTTTTGCAGGCTTATGAAGTCTGAGGGCATCAATGGGAGCCCAGTAAACTGGACAGTGTCAGATGTTGTCAGTTATTTCACAGCAGCGGGTTTCCCTGAGCAGGCGGCTGCATTCAGGACCCAGGTAAGGCTGTAATCTTCCCTAGTTGCCACTAGAGTGCACCATAGAGAAGCTCAGTGGTTTGCTCTTCACTTTAAACACTTGTAATCAACATGCACCTGCATGCGCTGTTTTGTTCTTTTCATTAGGAAATCGATGGAAAGTCACTTCTCCTCATGCAGCGTAATGATGTTTTGACTGGCCTGTCAATCAGACTTGGCCCCGCCCTCAAGATCTATGAACGTCATGTAAAGGTTCTGCAGAAAACACACTTTGAGGATGACGACTGCTAACAGCATGAATCAAATACAAGCAGACTGTCATGTTTGTATCTACATATAGCTAAAGTAGTATAAAAAATGCATGCATGATATACCGTACAATACACTTCACTTCATCTCATGTCACACGTGCAAACACAGGTACACAGGTACACACACCGTTGTTTCTTATGCTCCTGCCTCTTGACAACAGAAATGAGACTGGATTTTCTAGACAACAAGGATTTTCTATCAGAGCACAAGTGTCGGAGGGAGAAAGTAGAGCAGAGATTTTCAACCATGCAATTTCTCCTTTAAGAAAAACAAACGACAATTAAGCACTTTGCAATTTTACTGATTAAACTGTGCAAAATGTTTTGTGTTTAAGCCGTCACTTCATGCTGACTTTTATGCACATTTTGAAAGCGGTATGGTTTTTTTCTGGGATTTGGGGAGGGGGTCATTTGCATTTTTTGGGCTATGATCTGAGAATTTTCTTGTTGGTGTGTACTTATCCTTCTACACATAAACAGAACGTGTTGAATAAGACAGCAAAGAAATTAGAGGTTGACCGGATTTGAGACATTCCCAGAAGCTGAAGCAGATGGCTGGCATGATGAACCTTTATATTGTTCTCTATGTTGAAAATAAATTCTGTGCAGGGTTATTGAAATTTTGGAAACAGTTGCTGGTCAAAGCAATAAACTGACTAAGATGTTTGAGAGGCTTTGGGACCATGTCAGCTTGTCAGCTGGTTGATTTTGTGTAACTTTATATCCCATATGGAAAATGTATTTTTTAAATCTGCTTGGGGCTATGCATCACCACCTCATATGCTGGTTTTACAGAGATACACTTTGACATTTGCTTTACATCAGACTTTAATTCTTAAATAGACACCTAAAATCGCATGTCACACAGAGCTGTTTAACTATCTCATGTAGGGCCAATTTTCTAGAATTTATGAGTAAGCTTAGAGCTTTTTTCCTAAACAAACTAAATGGATCGATCTGCTGGGAATCATCCACTCATCGGGAAAGACTTACACAAAGAGTGTAATTTTTAAATGTATTTTAAAGTGTTTAAGTGTATCTTCAGTTATCACGACATCTTGAACCAGAGTTAAGATGTTGTGATTTCTTAAAGAGTATTCATCCTTGAATTAAATTTAGGGGAACTATTTAGCTAGCTATAAGAGATACTGCAGCTCCAACTGAGGGGGATAATAGTCACTGTCTTTGTAGTTATATTGATAAGATTGATGGGTGTAGCACCCAAAAGCAAAGTGATTGGATTTTCTTTTTGATTTTCTTTTTACAGAGTCAGTATTGAGTTATGTCCAAACATATGTCTAATATCATTTGGACTCTGGACGCCTCCACACTGATTTTAGACCAAGAAATTAAGACATGATTGAAGTACAGCTTTAACAAACAAATTGGAGTAACAGCTATTTTTGTACATGGTCCATGGACTGACTGACAGGCACCTCCATGGCCAGGTGAGGCCGTTATCCTCATTATTTCATGACAAAGTAAACAGATAAAATATTTGTTTCTGATTTCAAGTACCAAACTTGCATTTGGTAGCTGTTCACTGCAATTCTCATTATGAGGTGCAAAGAAAAGAAAGAAGGTTATTTCCATGGTTAAGATAGCCACTGAAATATTAATGAACCACTAATTAAGTATTTTTAAAGTGTACAATCAGGAGGTCCCTTCATGAATGAAAAAAAGGGTTTACAACAATGTTCAAACTACTATTTTTACACAAGAATAAGAAGGCTGGATTACGCTTTACCAGAACATATCTATGAAGCCTGCACAGTTCTGAAGAAATATTGCAAAGAATAACCAGAATGGTGGGAACAGAAAAAGTATAAAGGCAGAAACAAACTATACCACATCATCCGTCAAACATGATGGAGGCATGTTACGGTATGGACATGTGTGGCTGTCAACACAACTGGCTCTGTAGTGTTTATTGATATTGTGACTGCTGATAGAAATGGCAGAATTAGTTCTAAAGTGTGCGAGGCATTGCTCTCCGCTGAGGTTCAGGTTTGTCCAAAAGTTCAAAACTGATCCGAGAACCGTTCATTTTGAAAATGGATAGTGACTGAAAGTAGTGGGAAAAAGCTGCCCAAAACCTTCTCAAGGCAAAGAAATGTGACATTCTTCAATAGCTAAGACAGTCCCACAAAGAGCAACTGAAGGAGCAACAGTAAAGAGCATCTAAAGGAGGAAATGCAGCATTTGAAGTCTTTTGTGTGGTATTTTAAGCGTACACTCTTAATCCTTGGGAATGACTTAGCTCGATGTCTTGAAAACACTTTAGTGCCATCCAATCAAGACTAATGTAAGATAAAAGTGAAACAGGATGTAGCAGCAAAAGGTGGCATGCTTTATATTTAAACACACACACACACACACACGCACACATTTTATTGGCACTAAATATGTTTTCTTTTAATGTAGGTTATTTATTTGTGTACTATATGTCAGATCCAGACACATACTTAAGGTAATATTAACTTTGTTAGTTGCTTCTTTTAGCTATTTACACTTTTATTATTAGTAAATAGATTTCAATTTTGTCATCCATAACTAGGAAGAGGTTGGAAATACAGGCAGCTGGTTCAATCTTTTGTTTTCCTGGGTCAATGAAAACAGGGACAGTGCATTTTAATGGACAATATAAAAAATATAAGATAAATAAAATACCAAAATTTGAGCAAAAACACTAAAAGCGCTTTACTTCTTTTGTGCATACAGATATTACTGATGGGGAACATTAAAAAAAAATACCGTTTTTGTGGCCTATTCAATGTAAAAAGCACCTAAGATGCACCTAAATATCTCTGTGAAACCAGCTGCAGAGTAAAGTTTGGGTAATTGAACTGAAATCAGCCAATCAGTCACCTCTGAGCTAGTCATACTAATGTCAACATATATATCATATTTACTGAGAGATGTTCACAGGGAAAAGTTGAGTCATTCAATCAACTGATCTCATACCACCAGCATTTTTTAATGGCTTTTATTGACTGAATAATGAAAAAAGGCAACCACATGTGTCCAGTTGTTGCATAATTTATTTCCATCTGTCTTGTAACAGCATACATTCCATTGTTACAAAAAATGTAATTTTGTCTCTGTCTCATTTTTATTTTATTTTATTTCAGCATATCCAAAATATTTCAACGTAAATCAGATTTAATGCTTCTTTATGCATATTTACCTTCTCTACCTCTCACTGTCATTTTCTTTCCAATAACTGTTTTTGAAAGATTACTACCATTAGCAGAAAGTGTTTGATGTGTTGTTAACATCATTTCCTTCTTGTTTGTTAAATCTGTTGGAGGGAACAGCTCGAGTCCTGATTCTCACAAGGGGAATGTACAGTATGTTTAAGCCCTTGTAACTTGTTTCCTTTCATTTGTTTAAACGATTTAGTAATAAAATATTAAAATTTTAAAAAAATCCACAGTGAGTGAATGCTCCATTGTTTGCAAGCTGTGGTAGTGTGTTTGTGAGTGTCCTTGAGAGGGTGTGTCTATGTATGTGTGTACTAAACATAAATACACCAACGGCCGAGAGCAGCCGGAGCACAACAGCAGCTCACTTCAGTCACAGTGACGAGGACTTGAAGGACAATGCTGTGTTTTAGGAAAGATAGGACTCGTCCAGGAGACAAAACAGACGATATGTCAATTCTTTTTGAAGACAGAACTTATTGTGAGCCATAAATATTTCACAGTGTCTGAAGCTAGCTCGACTCTTGCTTGCATTTGTTGGTTAGTAGCAGAAGGAGGAGGAAATATCACACTGTATCTGTTCTGGGACACTCTCCAAGGTAAGTGTGCATGTGAGTATGTGTGAAAGTGTGTGTATGGGTCCACCCATGTTGGGGTTATAATAAGACAGAGAACTAGATGGACATATTTATACCTCTGCTGATAAACAGGCAGGCAGCACCTCCTGTAAACATGCTGCTTTAAGACAACAGAGGAAAATAGAAAAAGACTCAGACTGCTGGGAAAACATCTGAGCTTCAGAAAAAACAAAACTTGAACTGGGCTGATCAATTTAGTGGGAAATCTGACCTCTTTGGTGCTGATTAGAACTACACAAGATCAAGTTTTGAATCTACAAAGGCACCTACAGAAGACAGTGAGGGAGTGAACTCAGGGTGAAAAATTGAGGGAAATCTAAAGTGTGACAGGACAAAGAAGAGCAGTCATGCCAGGCTCAGGAGGAGCAGAGTGAGTGAAACAGCTGCATATGCACACAGTAACTTTGTGTATGCATGCATGTGTGTGTGTGTATGTGTGCTAAGTCATGCATGTTTCAATGTGCAGTAAAATATTTTAAGGAGTAAAGACATTTTATCCAATATGCATTTTTGCATCATGAAACTTTGAAAAATTAGCAATCACAGTGCAGCTGTTCAAGATGATAAAAGTGTTAAAACTCCTGTACAGTGAATTATTGATACATGAATAATAATTTATGAAGTCAAATAGTTGCTATGTGCAGAGCCACAGAGATTCTAAATACAGCACAGTGTCACATGAGGAAATCAGAGCTTCACGTACATGTGAGAGTGCCATAATGCGTCTCTTGTTTGGAAGCCCAAAGGGAGAAGATTACTCCACTGCTATCCTGAAGCAGAAACATAGACCAAACAGGCTCATTGTGGACGAAGCTGTCAGCGAAGACAGCAGCATTGTCAGCCTATCACAGGTGTGTGTAAGGTTTAAATATAGTCACACAGAGTCCTGTTTGTGTTCTTGTTAGACTGTTAGACTTATGAGTTTGTGTTTGTGTGTATTTGCTTTAGCAAAAGACAGAGGAGCTGCAGCTTTTCCGGGGAGACACCGTGGTGCTGAGAGGGCGGAAACGACGGCAAACAGTGTGCATCGTCCTGACGGATGACACCTGTGGAGATGAACGGATTCGGATGAACCGTGTGACGCGCAACAACCTGCGTGTCCGGCTTGGTGATGTCATCAGGTGCAGTAGACCTCATGCCTGCGGCTTTGAGTGTAGTGTGGAGCTATGATTTTAACATAATCCACAGGTGTCTGCTTATGTGCGTGTTATTACAGTATCCATGCCTGTCCTGATATTAAGTATGGGAAAAAGATCCACGTGCTTCCCATAGATGACACCATTGAAGGCCTATCAGGGAACCTCTTTGATGTTTTCCTCAAACCATACTTTTTGGAGGCTTACCGGCCTGTGCACAAAGGTACAGCAACACCTCAGCTGCTAGTTATATCACAATAAAATAAGCTGTGCTCACAGCATTATAACATAAAACAGAAACTCAGAGAGCACAGGAAGCTGCTGTGAATGTAGTGGCTTCTCCTTTTCATTGTCAGATGACATCTTCTTGGTGAGAGGAAGCATGCGAGCTGTGGAGTTCAAGGTGGTGGAGACAGACCCCATCCCTCACTGCATCGTTGCCCCTGACACAGTCATCTACTGTGAGGGAGAGCCAATTAAGAGAGAGGTCTGTGAGAGATTAAAGAGTCTGCTTTTTGTGATGTTAGTGTGTGTTACCGTTTAAAGACCTGCAAGAAAACCCTTTTCTCATAACTTGGGAATTACTCCAAGAAGCATTGCACCAGGAAAATTAGAGTAATAAAAATTCTTCCCACAGATTTGTTAACATTTTCTTAGTTTATTGTGTAAACTGTTGCTTTATTTGTTGCATGATCAAAAAAAAACAACAACATATACTTTCACTTATTTGCAACCATGACTCACTTCTCTCACATCTATATTATATTAAATTACAAAACAACTCCATGAATCTCAATGTTTGCTTGTACTGACCCCAGTATTAGTTATTTTGAACTAAAAATGCCCAAATACTTTTTAGATTAAACCTTAGATAAAGATTGTGGCTTCTTGAATGAGACAGCATAATCTGGTTTATTTAGGTTTCTGCGGTTTTTTTAGTGTGACATTCATTCTTCTTTCATCCCATCTGATCTCTTCCTGTTCCAGTAAAGAGAAGGCTCTTTTCTAGAACTGAACGTCTGATTCAGGACATATCACATATTTGTATTAGGATACTATCAAATTTATAAAAATGGCTTAAAGGGACCTTTGATGATGCAAAGATATACGTCCATGCTGTTATACATAACCTGTTCAGATAAAATAGAATCAATGTGGATTCCTGAATTCTTGTTACTAAAGTCTGAACATTTTTCTAGACTTCAGTAATCCAGTTATAACAACCTTGAGCACCCAAAAGAATGTCATCACCACGTCTTTTAATCAGTACTGTCTGGCTTTTTGGTGCATGACAGGATGAAGAGGAGAGTCTCAATGACATCGGCTACGATGACATTGGAGGCTGTCGGAAGCAACTGGCTCAGATCAAAGAAATGGTGGAGCTTCCTCTTAGACACCCGGGACTGTTTAAGGCTATTGGAGTTAAGGTATCATGCACACAAAGACACACAAGAAGTTCAAAAACAAATTATCATCCCTTCCAATAATAATAGTGATAGTTTCCAATTTAAATCTTTTTGCATTAATTGGTGTGTTCTCCCCTTCTCTCTCAGCCCCCCAGGGGCATCCTGCTGTACGGCCCTGCAGGAACAGGAAAGACCCTGGTGGCCCGAGCTGTGGCAAATGAAACCGGTGCCTTCTTTTTCCTCATCAATGGTAAGACTTTTTTCTACTGGGGACTGAAAATGCCCAAATCAGAAGCACAGAAGGAAATAAATGAATCTGTGCAAAGTAGAATATTATGCAAATAAATGCAGCAAACAAAAATAATACTAGTAATAAATTAGTTAAGACATTAAATTAATATGGTTTTGCATTTCTTTACTTTTGTAAAAACTGTGTACCAGTTCTTTTTCTGTTGAGTGTCTTGTGTCAATTAACCAAGAGACGTAATATGGATTGAGCCTTCTTTGAAAGGTGACACAGAAATGTACAGTATATAGAAAAAGGAAAAACAGTAAACTTTTTACTCAAAAATGTAAAGTCTTTAAAAAAATAAATAAATAGAGAGAAAAATTAAAAGAGGAATTTATTTATTTATTCACCTTTATTCAACCTGGAAGTTCCACTGAGATAGAATCTCTTGACAAGTTAGCAGTTATATATTAAAAACCCATTAATTACAACATAAAGTGCAAGATCTGCAACAGGCTATATAAAACACAGCAACAACTGCAACAAAAAATACTAGTGGCTTCTCAAGAAAAACCTTCAAAACCTTGAAAATTCAGTCAACTGAATAACGAGAACCTGATTAGAGGTTATAGTGGTAAATAGTGGTTCTCTTGTTCTTGCCTCTGTGCAGGAGATGTTTGTAAAGTATCATTCTGTGACCAGGTCCTGAGATCATGAGTAAGCTGGCAGGAGAGTCAGAAAGCAACCTAAGAAAAGCATTTGAGGAGGCGGAGAATAACGCCCCCGCCATCATCTTCATCGATGAGCTGGATGCCATTGCTCCCAAGAGAGAGAAGGTAAACATGAGGGGATAATTCAAGAAGCCTGTTTCTGATTGGTCAGATCAAAGTGTCTGCAGAAAACTGTCTTTCAGTTAGTCTTTACTATCAAGTCATTCCATCGCAAATCAGCATGGACCTTCTGTTCGACCATCAACCATTTGCTAAAATTGTAAAATTTCAGCCTCATACATCAAATCATTCTAAAGATACATTTTTTTTAATAAAATGGTCTATTGACAAACTTTCAGGCTTTTTTTTTTTAAATAATTGAAATCTAATGCAGTGTTTGGATTTCTGACTACTGTCTAGTTAAAATATGAAAAAAAGTCTAGTCCCATTTCCCAATGTCCTCGATTGTCCCCCATTGTCCCCCATCGTCCCCCATTGTCCTCTATCGTCCCATGAGCACAAACTAATAAAAACGCTTCACGTTGCAAAAAATAATTAGTTATTTTTTTAAGAAATTTATGTACAAGTTTCAATGTGCGTGAAAAGGCCCTGAAAGTGGGTCAATGGACCTCTTTTAGACCATTAAAATTTTACGCAAAAATCAGTTGGTCAAGCAGAAAATATTTTAAAAACTTTCTGATTTAAGACAGGAGTGACCCAACCCCCTGTGTTCTCCCATGTCCATGTAAAAAACAGTTAAATGTTTTTGACCACATGTGAGTATGTGTGTATGTCTAGACCCATGGTGAGGTGGAGAGGCGTATAGTGTCCCAGCTGCTGACCCTGATGGATGGCTTGAAGCAAAGAGCTCATGTGGTTGTCATGGCTGCAACAAACCGACCAAACAGCGTGGACCCAGCTCTGAGGCGCTTTGGTCAGGAGAACCACATGCACGAACACACGCACACACACACACACATGTTGGGTTTTTTCATAACTTGTGGGGACATCTCAATGACATAATGCTTTCCCTAGCCCCTTACCCTAACCCTAACCATCAAAAATGAATGCCTAACCCTGACCCTTACCCTTAACCTAATAGTAACCCTGACACTAAAACCACATTTTGAGTCTCAAAAATGCCTTCAAACTCGTGGGGACTGGGATTTTGGTCCCCAAAAGGGCTGTCGGTCCCCATAAGAATAGTAAACACAATTTTTGGTCCCCATGAAGATATTAATACCCGTCCACACACACACACATACACGCTCGTTCTGCTATCTTAGTGAGGACCTTCATTGACATAATGCTTTCCCTAGGCCCTTACCCTAAACCTAACCATGACCTAATTGTAACCCTGACACTAAAACCACATTTTG
>VUQR01027721.1:0-17844 GCA_015108515.1 Hemichromis elongatus
CTGCACACACCAAGCAGTACACAGTGCATGTAGTCAGGGACCATTCCATTGATAAGATCAAACAATGGCAAATCTGCAAGAGGAGATGTGCCCTTTATCCCCAATATAGTCTTCCCTTGTTGTCATGGTCCCTGTGCCTCCCCGGCCAGCCCTGTGTGGTTACAAGTGTTTGTTGTTTTTCTCTCTCTCTCTCTCTCCTACCTGTCAGCCTGGGCGGAGCTCAGGTTGGGCTCCCGTCCTTGGCCCACGCACCTGCAGCTGATCACGGGTGATTTGCAGTTGATCACTGGCTCTTCTTAAGGCAGGGTCTCTGAGCTACTCGTTGCTGGAATATTGAGTAACTCTCGTTAGTATTGCCTGGCTTCTTTGCGATTCTGCTTTTCCCGTGCTTGCCTTCGACTTACCCTCGTCTGTGTAAATAGGTTTACCTTGATCAGCCCCTTGTGACCCCTGGACCCCGTGAGTGAGAGTGAGCTGCTTGTGTGGAGACTGTTTGGACGAGGAGCGGAACGAGTGCGAATAAGTGTGTTTCCCCAGCCTGTTGATCCCCGGGATCCTGGTGTTTTCTCCCTCCCCCTCACGTGTATATAGCGCACCAGTGTGATTAATAAAGACTTGTGAACCGTGCCTTCTCAGTCTGCACCTGAGTCCATTTCACCACCGTGACACATTCACCTTATTTATTGAAAAGTATTGGTATCGGTATCGATATCGGCGATACTAGCCCGTATTTACTTGGTATCAGATCGATACCAAAATATGCAGTATCGCACACCTCTACTGTTTAAAATATTAAGACATATATAGAGGTAAAATATTGTGTTTGGTGTTATCAGGGGATGAGTGCATTACTTTGGAAATAATATAGATGTAACTATGCCATTGCCATGTCACAGCCTTTCTTGTACTTTATGGTTCTCACTGAGGTACCTTTGATTATGTTTCACATTTTGTATCACATTCTCTTACAAGGTTTCAGCACTCTTTTTAAACTCAAGAGCCGTCATCTACTTTAATCGAGGGTTTAACCAATAAAAACGTTCTCAGGAAATGCGAATTGAAGATTTAAAGATGAATGCTTCCATGCAGTTCAAAGACAACTTTATTAAAGTTTTACTAAGCTGGTTACAGTTCAAAAAAGTTTCCTAAATTACAGGTTACACATCAGTCCTCCCAAGAATAAGAACCAAACTAAGCTTGTAGTAAGGGTACACCCAAAAGGACTTGTTTTAGCTTGTTGCTAAGAGAAAGTTATACTGTCTGGAAATAAGCATGATGTGGTTGTGAACAAACATGCCAAGAATGTGAAAAGATCCCTTTTCTACATGTTTGAATTTGTTTGACAGATGGTGTCATAGAGATTTATTATTTGCTTTTAGCATACAAAGGATTACCATAACACAAATAATTTTTGACCTTACCGTCATTTGTGTGGGTGTAAGAAACAAGAGAAGCTTTAGTTGATTGGAAAATGAAACACTACTTTAAAAATAAAAAGTAAAAAGTAAAGCTATGCTTCAAAGGGCAAGGCAGGCTCTGTTATCAGACCCTAATCTAACAACATATAAAATATTATTACATAAAATATTTGTCAATCAGGATTTACTCTTTATGTGTAAAGAAATTTAGATTTTCATGCTTTGTTTGTTTACTTGAGATGAGATTGGCATTACCATGACCAGATGCCTCACACTGGTCTTTCTTCCTGCATGGAAAGGGTTTAAACACTTCCCTTGCCCTCTCCCTAAAGTTTTTCCCAGCAATCACATACAAGAAAGGATTCAATGCACTGTTGCTGTAGCCAAGGTAAGTAGCTAACTGGTTGCCAATGTCCAGCACGTATGCCCATGTACATCCAGAGATGACCTCATAGTAATCCAAGGTGTCTAAGAAGATCAGAATCTGGTAAGGCAGCCAGCAGAGAATGAACACAGCCAAGACAATAAGTACAAGATACACTGCCTTCCTTTCTGCTCTCCCTCTGTTGCTTCTTGCCATCTTCTGTCTCTTTAGAATGGCTTTAGTAATGTGGTAACTACAGAACGATGCAATTGGAACAGGAATAAGGAAGCAGACTATGTTCACAGTTATATTGTACCGCAATCGCCACCCTTCATGGGGGTAGTCTAGGTAGCATGCATCAATGCCCAGATGGGGGAAGAATCGCACAGAGCGGAAAAGAAAAGCAGGAAAACTGAGGAAGATACCAATAATCCAAATGATTACACAAATTCCATGCGCCCAGCAAGCCTGTCTCTGCCTTCCTTGGGACAACGGTTTAGTAAGAGCCAGGTATCTGTCCATACTCACAACCGTAAGGAACAACACACTACAATAATAATTCATTCCGATGACAATATTGATAAGCTGGCACATGAACTCCCCAAATCTCCAGTGAAACTCGTTGATTATAGTCGATACCCAGAATGGCAGACAGGAAACCATGAGGAGATCAGCCCCTGCCAGATTGCTTAGGTAAATGTCAGCAACAGAACTTCTTTGCTTCTGAAGACAGAGGACGCAAAGCACGAACGAGTTGCCGATCACTCCCAGAAGACAGATGATCAACATATAGGCAGGCTGCATGGTGTAAACCCAGTCCCATGCTCCTGTGTGGTTGCAGAAAAACTCAGCTGTTGTGTTATTCTCCATAAGTAACTCAGTTGGTGGATCTGAGCCAACCGTTAAAGCTGTTGAATGGTAACAGCGATTCAAAAACTTAAAAAAGGGGGGAAAAATGCGTGTTCACAACAAATATATACTCTAGTCTAACCTTTTAGTGTATCAGCAGAGGTTTGACGCTTGTGTCATTACCTTTGTCCCATGATTTCAGTTCTTAGAGATGGGATAATTGATTTAATGGAGTGCGGCTAATGGACCATTTATCAGCCAGAACACACACTACAAACATGCCATCTTCAAAGCAGACAGTCTTAGCAACCAATTCAGTAATGAGTGTTTCTAGTGTTGTAAAAGGAAGGCCACAAAAATATGCCGCATGTTAAAAGTACAGTCATTCATTTTTATGGGCTTAATTAGTAGAATAATTAAGAATATTGGTAAAATATACATAGTGTATAATTACATCTCCCACCAAACTAAAACTTTCTCTTGTACTACGCATTAATCAATTAAAAATAAGTAGGTATGAACACCTGTTTGTGAAAGCCAAAGCCACTTGTATCTTAATGAAATTTCATCCACCTTGAGCTTCTACTTGTGAGCTGAAGTTAGAGCTTCAATACATGAAAACATGCTTACTTATTATACTTATTCCCAATATTTTCACAGTTAATTATTGTCAGCAGATTAGATTTCTGTAGGGGACAACATGCTGACCAGCGCAATCACTGGATATAAGCTAACATTAGACCAGCTAATGTTAGGCTTGTGCATCCTAAAAATCATACTTTACTTCTGCTAAATAGCTTGATTATATTTTACATGATATAGCAATTTTATAACTGTCAGAGTCCAACAATGTTAGATCCACTTTAATGAAAGTTTCACTTACGTCATCTAAAAGCTGTTAGCCATGGCTAACAAACGTTAAAAGCATACAACATACAACTCACCCGTTCTCTCATCTGAGAGGTGAATTTCTCTGACTTGTTTACTTCTATCAGACTCAAAGTTTTACATCTCTAAAATAAGTAGACTTTAACATAGCTATCAATTATGCAGTTTTAAACAGTAAACTGAAGCCTACCAAAATAGCAAAAGACTCTGGGGCAGAAGCAGGAGTCATGTTGCTATCGTACTATACTCACTACAGATGAACAACAGCTAGTCTTTGTGATCACTCACTGATAAAAATACAAAATACCAAAAAATATTTAATTGACACATACCTTAATTTTCATTATTATTTATTGATAATATTTTTCAAATATGGTACAATATAGTGGGTACAAAAATGTCTTTTTACATGAACATTATTAGAAACATGTTAAACAGCCATGGTTGCTAAGCTGCACAGTCTAAATTTAATGTTTTTTATCTCTCTTGCCTGACTAAAACATGTTTGTCCAACAATGACCACCATTTCTAGGATTATGGGTTAAGGAAATGGAATTCATTTGACTACAATCTATTGGCATCTACCGATGAGATTTTACACACTGTAACTTAAAAGTCAAAATGAGCTTTGTGATTTGAAAGTTAAGCCAAATATGCTTGCATTCTTTTCATTGGTCAGCAGGGGGCAACTCCCTTAGCTGCATATGACTTCCAGTTAGTGCCATTGCTGTGTGACCTCAATAAATGTTTTCCCCGTCAGTTTTCAGGCAAAGTGAATAAAAAACATGGAGTCCTCAGTAGAGTCAGAAAAGAGGATTGTCAAGGCTTTTCTCACTGACAAGTCTTTAGACAGTGTTCATGACGCATGGTTTTAAATCACCAAGAAAACGTTGTTGAAAGTGTTAACTTTCAGGTGTCATAACAGAACTTCATTTATAGGGTGAAGTCATAATGACTGTGTCCCTGTTTAATAAACAGTCTGTGGACACTTATGGAAACATGAATGAGGCATCTGTACTAACACTTCTTCAGTGACTGTCATCCCCCACTGTAGTGATTACAGAATAGTCCAAAAATTTAATTAATTAATTAATTAATATTCCCATTTAGTAGCATAATATAAACCAGAATAAAATGAACTTTGAACATGAATGTGGAATAACATACATTGCAAAGAAAGACAAGACTAAAAATCACATAATTAGCACCGATTTAAAAAGCAGACAAAAACACATGAAATGCGGTTGACCTCTATATTTTCTGGCAGACATTCTACAATCTGAGGTAACTTTTTCTGCATGCCTTTTGTTCCACAACAATTTTCAGCACTAGCAATTGTGGTGAAGCCTGATATCTTGCTTGGCAAAATACGCCTTCATTTTGAGGACACCTATGGGTGTACCCTTGCCCACAACCCATTTTGAGTAAACACTTGGCAATTAAAAGGTGGTTTGGGGGAGAAATATACAAAAAAAAAAAAGAGAGAGAGAAAGTTCTGTCTATACAGCCAACAAAAAGAAGCATGCTTGTGCGTCACAACTGGAAACTCGTTGAAAGAGTCTCATTTTTAAGTCTGGAAACTCTGAGTCAGAAACACCAGAAAACACTTAGCAAGATGTTGGTCCAACATGAACCTTGTTTCACGTAACAATCAAATGCATCATAAAGATTCATAAAGCGAAAGACCACATGTTGATTTTATTTATCGTTATATTCTGAGTAAAACAAATAGTGGTATCATTTGCAATAGACTATATAACAGAAAATGTATATTTACATAAATTATTTTATAGTACATAGATTTACATCACAGTACCAGTACATCCAAGATACTACTAAAATTTGTAATATATGAATCCAACCATATCACACACTGGTGAGTTGTTACAATATATAAAATATGCCATTATTATTTTTTCAGTTCAAGCTAAATGACAGTGTTTTGCATTTGGTAGTAATCTGTGATACAGCTACCTTTTGTAAGGGTAACAGTGAGACATTGTGCATCAGCTAACATACTAAAGAAAGAGTTTGTTTAAAAATTTCTTCACAATGTATGATTAAGTCTGATCATTACATAGCTACATCCATTTCAATTTCACGAACTTCATTTGATTTTACATTTTACATGAACCATTTAGTTTAGGACAATATTATTAAATGACTGCCCACTACCCTTCTGTGCTTTTGTGTGCAAAAAACAATTTGTCAACAGCATTTTACACTGAAGTTTTCAATGTAGAGGACAGGTTTGATCGCGTGGAGTCAGAGGACTTTTTCCTCCGGTAGCCCCACTGCTGGAAGAGTTCCCGGACTTTTTTCCGGAAGTTCTTTCCTACAATAACGTATAGGATGGGGTTAAGAATGCTGTTCAAGAAGGCTAAGTAGCTGAAGATCTGAATGCTGATGTCCACAGCATTTTCAAAGTGACAGCCTTCCAGTATCCCACCTCGTAAAAGCACATCTATTATGGTGATTACATGGAATGGCACCCAGCATATTAGGAAGGCCACAAGGACTGCCAGGACCAAAATGGTGGCCTTGCGTTCTGTGTTTTCAGCATTGAACCTTTCAATTGCTTGCAATTTCAAAGCCTGAATAATTTTAAAAGTGCAAAAAGAGATAATTGAAATAGGAATAATGAAGCTAAAAAAGATCAATATCCCATCACAGAAGATTTGTACATTGTGGCTTGGATAGTTCAGATAGCACACAGTCCCATATTCAGGGAAATATCCCACTTCCCTGAAGATGAACACGGGTATACTCAGAAGCAAGCCAAAACCCCATGTCAGCAGACACCCTAGTTTAGCATATTTTGGACTACGCATTCTTCCATGTGACATCGTATGTACCAGCGCCACATAGCGATCGATGCTAACCAGAACAAGGAAGTATATGCTGCAGTAGGCATTGATCTTAATTCCTACATTGACAACTTTGCACATGAAATGTCCAAAAGGCCATTGAAAATCATTGAGAGTGTTGACGGCCCAGAAGGGTAAACAGGATACCAGGACTAGGTCAGCAGCAGCTAGGTTGCTCAAATATATTTCAGCTATGGTGCACGCCTTCTTGTGGAAGCAGAAGACAATCAGGACGAATACGTTAAGCATAATTCCCAGCACGGTGATGAGCAGAATATACACTGGTTGGTGTGCAATGAGCCACTCCCAGACTTCGTGATCTGGACAATATGTCCCATTGGTGTTGTTATTGTTTCCATACGATATAGTGGTGCTGTAGTGTGGGATGCTGTAAAGACAAATTGAGACATCAACAGTAAATTAGGTTCTTACCTTAAGGTTTTGTAAAATACCATACTAGCTTCAGCCAGCACTTAGCTGGCTATTATCTCTGCAAACCCAACAGTTGCCCTGCTACATACAATATTTACCATACAGATATGAGACTGATGTCATTCTTCTTATCTTATTCTCAGAAAAGAAGTAAATAAGCATATTCATTAACAGATGTACATCCATCCTAACTGTACATCCATTGCATGCTGTTTGTCATTCTTTCTCTGTCTACCAGGTTCAATTTTCCAACTGGCTGATTGCTGAAGAAATGTCCACCCACTGACTTAGCCTTTATGTTTCAACAAGAGCAGAGCTGAATGTTAAAACCTGTAACAAACATGTTGAAGACATTTCTGGTTGTGGAGCAAGGTACTTTGCAGCTATGACCTTTGTACTGAAACAAAAGTTAAGCTTAAAACATAAAGACATGGTTGAACAATGAGAGTGTTTGCAAATTTGCAGCAAGCTGCTCATCAGTAGAGTTTTAAGGTGCTAATGAAAACCCCAATAAAAAAAAAGATAAAAAAACAGACTTTTTCCATCTCTACATGCATGTGAATTAAATGAGTGATGTCTCCATTGCAGCTGTCAGTTTCACTCAAAAACTATATAAGCTTGTCTGAGACTGAGCCACCTTGTTTCACTAATGAGCATCAGACATTGCATAATGTCGTTTATGCTTCTGCTTAATCCCCCTATCATGTTACCTAATTGGGAATCTGTTCTTTAAAATCGTACTGTATGTACCCTACGCTTACATCCATGTGTTTGAATGTTTAAGATTAGTTAAGATCCTCCAAAGTCTGTTTCTGTTGATGTAAGGAGGAGTTGGCAGCAATGTGGCAGAAGGCACATTGGAGGGCAGAAGCTTCTGTTGGTTAAAATAACCAAAAGGTTTGACATGGATTAAACTGGTGTTTAGAAGAACATGCTTGGGCAAAACCTGAGCTCTCATATGATGTACTACAACTGATGTTTTAATGTACAAGAAAAAAAGAATAAATAAATAACAAAATAAAGAGAAAAACATGCTTCTTCTGGTCATCATCGATATGTAACTCTATACTTCTATACGCTATATTACACCCAAAAAGACAACAAAGCTAATTTTAACAGCAGCTGTCGGTTATCAGTAGTAGCATTACCTGCATTACACACATCAGAGTATATTTAACCAGCTTGAGCACATGGTTACTGACAATGGTTCTAAAAAATAAAACAATTGGAAAATTGTTCTCCATTCTTAGGGTTGGGGGGTTGTATCTCACATGAAAATGTAGAGTATATTTGATTCATACATACCTTGTAGGTCTTAGAGTCATTTTCCTAAGTATGTTGAGATGTCCTGCTGCACTGTTAACTCCCCCACTCTAGTCTGCCTGTCTCTGCCTCACGCTCCTAAAGGAAACTGTAATTAAAGTGATGTCACCAAAAAAAAAAAGAAGGCATGGCAAAAGCAAGGCACAAAATCTCACTTCTCTCATTTCACATTCAGTCTGAATGCTCCCTGTCTCTCTAGTCTAGGTTGCACCTAATTCAAAGATGCACTAATAACATGCAACAAGCCACACTAATATTAAAATTGGACAAAAAGAAAAAAAGAGGAGCACTGTAGACTCTATGTAGGCTCAACTCTTTAATCTTTTTGTGTTGTTTATTACATTATTCAAATTATTATCAGAGTGGGTATTACACCAGAGTGGACATGCGGTTGAAGGCCTGTTTTTGGTGAAAACGGGAGAAGGTGGTGGAGAAATAGAAAAAGAAAAGGGACGGAAAGAAAAAGAGAAATAAAGGGGGTGTGGGGGACAAATGTCTAGGAAGAAGCAAACAGACGAAAAGGGCACAAAAGGCTTTAAATGTGTTATCTTCTCCTGCTGGTACTACAGCTTCTGCATGTACTGTACCTTCTGCATGTGTTTCCATTTCACACTTTGGAGAGGCAAATGGACAGGGTGGGTGGGTGTGTCTGTTACACAGTTTGCCGTGACATGGCTTTGAATGAAACCAGGCATGTTTTGTCCCCTGTATGCCTCTTAGTAAGTTCTTACACAGCTAAATGGTTGTGGCTTGACATAGTTCATGTTTAAATGTTTAATTTTAAATATTTTCTGACTCACTAGCTAATTCTGGTTTTTAACGCAGCCAGTGACATCTCTGCAATTTAATGGACATATAGACATGGTCAAGTCGATCTGCTGAAGTTCAAAGTAAGCATTAGTTTGAGGAAAAATGGTCTTTTAAGTAACTTTAAATGTGGCATTGTTGTTATTGCCAGAAGCACTGTTCTGATATATTTCAGTAACTGCTGATCTGCTGGGGTTTTCCAACACAACCATGTCGAGTGTTTGCACAGAATGCTCTGAAAAAGAAAAAATACCCAGTGAGCTGCAGTTTTCTGGGCAAAAATACTTTTTTGATGACAGATGTGAAAGGATGTGTTGTGTGCTTTGAGCTGGTAGAAAAGCAACGGTAACTCAAGTCTTACAACACAAGTACTGTATGCAGAAGAGCATCTCTGAAGGCACAGCACGTCAAACTCAGATGTTTTCTGTAGTCAACAGATATCAATATTTGTGATGTGGTGAAACGGGAGATTTGCATCATGGATGCACTATAGCCAACAAATCTGCAACAACTGTGTGATGCTATCGTGTCAATATGGAGCAATATCTCTGAGACATTAGTAGGCATTAGTATTGTTGGAAAGAGAGTCCCTTACACCACTGAAGTACAGAGATGAAAGAATCCATTTACAGCACTTATAATATTTCTCGTAAGATAATTATTGCAGTGAATAATGCTGCCAGTTTCTTTAGAAGTGCATTTTCATAGGGCATTATGGCAATATATCATTAGGGTAATCAGCATAAACAGATATTTATCTTTGTGTAGTATGTTTCCATTTGGTGGATAAAAGCATTTGTAGACAGAGATGTCAGATTAAATGTCATCAGGTAAACAGGTAAAACCTGACAATTCAGTGAGTATTGTAAAATGCAGATTTGGTATACCGTGACTCGCTGTACTTTGGTACAAAATAAGCCTTAAATCTGTGTTCTTGCTGTTACTGATGCTGGCTGGTCTTCCAAGTGTTAGTTTCTTCAGAAACATTTTAATCAGGATCTTTTACGTCTATTTTTTCTGCCACTTCAAGTTCCTTCATTTGAAAATATCAGGGTTCAAAATATTCAAAAACACCTTTACTGAATATACAGTCCCAATCAAAAGCTTAAGACCACTTGAAAAACGGCAACAAAAAAAGAATCATATTTTGCATGGGTCAAGTTGAGCTTCAACATGAAACAAGGAGAAATGGAAATGAGACAAAACATTTTTTTGATCATGCAATTGATTGAAAACAACGCATAAACTAAAACAGGCTGTTTTACAGCTGAACAAAAGTTTAGTACCACACCTTTAAATGAACCCATAAGCCCCTCCGACACAGAAATCAAAGTTCCAGACATGAGCTCAGTAATGAATAGCTCTACCATTATTGTTGATCACTTCAAAAATTCATTGCAGCTTGCTTGATGCAAGCGTTTCCATGAGGTAAGTAAGAACATTTCTCAGAGTTCTTGAAAACGGCCGCATGAAGGGCATTTTTGGACATAAGCGTGGTTTTCAATAAACTGCATGTTCAAAAAAAAAACCTCCCATTTCTTCTTGTTTCATTTGGAAGGTCTACTTGGAACCTTGTTAAGATCCAACCATGCAAAATATGATTTATTGCCATTTTTCAAGTGGTCCTAAACTTTTGATCGGTACTGTATATTCAGTTACTGACTGTTACTAACTGAAAAGACTTCTGCATGTTGAATGTCCACTGTTTCAGCTTAATTTTACCTAAAATTTACTGACACAAAACTACTAGTTTGGTCTGTTTATCAACCGAGCAGCACTATGCGTGGTTCTTTGATCTTCTCTTCGATTTGTTTTAAACAAATGGCAGTAAAGCCCTAAATTGTAGTACAATCTAAATAAACATATAAACAACACAGTCATCGTGATGTGATACTACCAGATACCAGATGCTTTTCCTCAGGGTGATGTCTATACTAATCTTCTAATCTCTAAACTGTCTCTCTTATCTTTCATAGTAATAGGATTTTCTGTAAACAAAAAAGGCTTGTGTCTAAGTGACATATTACTAAAAAGCACCAAAATGGACTAAACAGCTCTCCCATTAAGCAAGCACTTATCTGTAGACTGAGATTTTCATATGACTTGTAGATACCATATGGGTGCACAACATGGCAATTAGAGATATGTAATTAGATTTCAGCTAAACACAGAATAATAGACCGAAGGCCATCTTCACGTTATCATTGATTCAAAGAGACAAAGGGCTTAAAAGCTGTGTGGAAACAAAGCTCGTGTGTCTTGGTCATGCTCTTAATGTGCAACAGATGCATGATCACAAGGAAGTTAGTGATCAGACTGGTATTCTAAAATAATCCGTGAGTCTTATGGAAAATAATGTTGTTATAGTGTATTTTCACTTCCCCTAGTCATAGGGCTGATACAAGCAAACTGTTGGACTATTCTGTTTTGTTTTGAGAAAACTGTTATTGTTATATAAGTACGGTATGTAATTCGATTGGTGAAGAGTGACCTCAGTTTGATCCCTGGCAGGTGGGATCCCTGCAGGCAGAGTAACGCAGTTAGCATTCATTTGTAGGCAGATTCCCAGCTGGTGTCTTTGGTTTTCCTCCAAGATGTGTCAGTGTTGCAGTAAATAGGTTGCTTCCGCCTTTCCAATCACCATTTCCTCATTTCTAAAAATATTAGTAAAATTTACGTCTTGTTTGATGCCTGTTTATGCACTTGCATGATACATTTCTGTGTGTACTAAAGAGGGACAAAACAGTTCATGCATTCATTGCAAAAACTGCATACCCCAGTTAGCCGAATTTGGGTCCTAATATTTACTTAAGAAATCTGTGCTCTAAAAAAGCTTTTATTTCAAATTGCAGAACACTTTTTAAGGGTTTTGGAAGCTACTTTGCCTGAGATCTCTCTGTAGAAATTCATGCCAGCATTTTGTTTGTTTGTGTATTGTTTTTTGTCAATGGGTTTTAGTTGTTTCCTCCTCGTTTCACAGAATGTGGGGGTTCCAAAAGTTTTGTCTTAAGCTGAAAAGAATAAAGAGATTTAATCAGAGATCCTGTTTTGAAATGTGAGTACACAAACAGACAAACTTTGCCACTTTAAATCTCTTTATATCCACTGTAACATGTTGCTTTAGGATGGAATAATTGTCCGCCTGGCTTTCACATTTCTAGCTGGAAGATCAATAGATCCAAAGTCAATTTTGAATAACCCGAGGAAACTGGAATCTGGATCAACTGGTAATGCCCATCCCCCCGATCACGGGTTCAAATCTGGGCCCTTATGAACAGAGTTTCCATGTTTAAAATAAAAGTGTTGTTTTTAAGTCTTAAACTCAAAAACCTGCAATGAAAATAGCATTTGATGTAAATCTAAATTTTGGTCCTTTGCCTCTAAAGTATGGGCTTCATATATTAAAGCAGTTAGTAAAAAAAAACAAAAAAACAACAACAACAACTGAGGGTTCCTATTGTATCACACTGCTTCAACATTAACAGTAGAACAAAAATTAAGAGAAGGAAATCTTGCCACAGCTTTGTTTGTGAGACTTAAAGTTACAGAGACTTCCCATTATTGTTAATGTGGGGGAAAGTAATTGCACACATTGCAAAACTCTAGCAGCTATCTTGCTTCCTGAAAAATCTCCAAAACAGACTTTGTTTATAGAGTTGTATTTTAGAAGATGAATTGCACCACTTCTATTTTCATCCAGAAACAGCTCATGCCATACTTTCAATGGTTATCCCAATGACTTTCTAAAAATATTAAAGCGCTGCCAATGAAAACACTGATGTAAGGACTTTTGATGCTCGCCATCTGAAGTAGAGAATGTTGTTGTGGTTTCTTTCCACAGTATATAATGGGATGGTGCAGGGCTAAAATTTAAGGAACATTTGGGAGTTTGGCTTTGATCCCTTTAAGACTGTTAAGATGCTAAACCATTTCTCTACCACTGGTTAAAGAAATAATCTAACATAGTGACTAAGCAATGAATAATTTGCAGGAGCTGTTGTCAGGTCTTTTTTCAGGTATGTTTTTCCAATGATAATGGCATTAGAAACAGAACTCTAATCAGCTCTATTGAATTGAGGTGGTGAAAGTCTCCGTGGGGGCTATTTTAACAAATCAAATAGGAATTTTCAGCATGGTTTAAAGTGATAAAATGTGTAGGTAAAAACATGTCTTTCGATTATGAATTATTATGATGAATGATGATGAGATGTAACCCTCATCCTCGCCCTTTGATCTTTTTTTTCCCCATTTTTTCATTTTTGTGCATTTCACACAGCAAGACATAGTGGGGCCCTCAAGAGGGGTTACTATTATACAGGGAAATAAATAAGCACTGCAGTCAAAAAGATCCTATACAAGTGCTGTTATAAACAATTTTAATAATGATATAAATATAAAGGCAATGCAAATCAATTAATAAAATAAAAAAAATCCACTCGTCCACCTCTTTACAAATTTGATTACATAGGCAGGTGCCACCATATACTATACTCCCCCCATGTGTGCACACTGGCTGCCACCAGGAAGCCCTGAAGAAGACAGAAAGACCAGGGATTAAAAAAAATAAATCACTAGCACATAACAAACAGGAGAAGAAAGCAAACCATACAATGAAGCACAAAAGAGGTAAAAGCCTAGTGCAGTCTCTCAAACTGTGGTACTAGCACCACAAGTGGTACTTGTGCTCTCTCCGGTGGTACACGGGAAATCTCCAATTTTTTTTAAGTTTAAATATATACAATTGTAGAGGTATGCAAAGATGACACAAGAGTTCCCGAGGCTCTTCTGGGGGCCGCAGTGAACCCGAGCGTCAGTCCTCCATGAAGAGCAGCCTTTTTGTCACGGCTGGGGCAGCAGTCGTGTGGAGATTGAGGAAGGATCCAATCGCAGACAGTAGTAGTGAAGCGTGTACGTTTATTTACAGTACACAGATTAACCAAGGCAGGAGCGAAACTAAACATAAACCTAGACTGGGAAAACTAAGAAACAAACTGATACATACGAGCGCTGAGGAACTCACAGAAAGGCAGGGCAGAGAGACACAGAAACACATGGAGAAATGCAGACGATGCGACAAGGACCACAGGCAGCCACACACAATAAATACACACCGGGTAATGAGGGAATCACACACAGGAGGGAGGCACAGCTGATACTAATTAGACACGACGAGACGCAGACCTTCAAAGTAAAACAGGAAACACAAACTGTTTTACACACAAAACACAAGGACACAAAGAGGGCACAGAAGGGAGGACACTAAACACGAAATCCAACCCTACTACTAATACGAAATAAACACAAGAGGGTTGAAAATAAAACACAAAACACTGGGTCACCGACCCAGGATCGTGAAACTTTTCTTATCGCCAGCGGTGGCGGCCACTACAGAGCGCTGGTGGGCTCGTTTCCCTGGGCCTTAAAACTGCAAAGGCTGCATGTTGCTGTCATGCTAATAGTAAAAACACAGCCCTTTGCCGCGGTGCCACTGTGCTGCGATCCTAGCCATCATCGATGAGTCGGAGGCCCCGGGAGAATCGGTGAGGACGCGGGAGATGCCGTCAGTGAGTTGGGGACTATTGCCTTGATGCCGAAGCTCCCAGTATCCAGGAGAACGCAATCCATTTCTTCTGCGAGTGAGCTGTAATCCTTCGCGGTCAGCAGCATGGCGTTAGCGAGGTTCGCACCGATTACTGTCAGAAGAAGATGTGAGTGAAGAGGAATCCGCTGTCATCCATGCTCTCCATGAGCTCAAGAGCCGCACCATCACCCAGACCCAAGAGAGAGAGGAGTTTCTCGGCCTGGAGTAGCTCTGCAGCAGCAGCGTCTTGGGAGCGGTGTATTTCCCGGAGGAGGGTCATCACACAGCGGATCCAGCGACGCCACCACATGATGTTTTTTTTGTGTCATCAGCTTAAACACCACGAAGAGCTAATTGAGCTTCCCTAAGGGTTGTGAAGCCAAATATCCAGAAGCTTAACCGCCACAGCAAGAATTAAAAGGTACAGCTCTGCTATCACTTCAGACATAACTGAAGACAGAAAACTAAACAGCAGTGGCATTTGTAGGGTTACTAAAGTTGGGCTAACTGGTATAATATAATGTGCTACGTGATCGCTAGCGACACAGCTATGTTAGCATAATATAAACACAGTGAAGCTGGATGATGAACGCTTACTTTTTTTCCACTCGTAAAGTTTCCTGATGGTTAGGGACAAATGCTATCGCATGGCAGGATGCTGTAAATGGACCACACTTCGGTCAGGAGAACAACTGCATTATAAGGTTAGTCATTAATATACTGCTGAATGGGCTTGGCTGTAGTTACAACATATGGTTTTAAAAACAGATTTAAAATGAATAGTAATAATTAGAAAAATAATATAAAACAATTACAGTGACACTACAGCATAAATATAATTATTAAAAAAAAGAGCTTTGTCTTATATACATATGTGCTTATTAAATTCAGATATTCAAGTTAACACAGACCAGTGAGCTGCAGGTTTGTGATTCCTTAAAAAGTTTTTTTTTTTTTTCTGTACATGAAAAATTAACAATAGATCAACTGGTACTTCATTAATGCCAAATTTGTACCCCTAAATTTTGTGGTACACTCCTTCGGAAACATCCAGCTCCAAGTTATCAGCTATGCTAACTTATGCAGCCTTGAAGAGACTCTTCTGTTCCCCATTGCTAGGACACACTAGCACCTACTGCAGTAAGTGCAAAAGCACTCAGGAAGTGACTAAACCTCAGAATATAACTTAGAAATGGTACATTTACTGCACATATGAAGCTTGGAGTGCTGTGGTAAATCAGCCTTCTCTACTGAGCAAGACAACAGGGCCTTGTACCTCATGCAAAGCATCTTCCACTAAAGCACCCACTATTCCCAGTATTGCTAAATATCCTAAGAAATCCCGTACTTTTAAGTAGTAAAAAATAAAATAAAGTCTATTAACTTTAACAGCCTTTAAGAAAAAAAAAACCTGTAAAGAAACAAATTGAATGAATTGCCTCCCACAGTTTATTAACTGAAGTTTTATAGACTTGCTAACTTAAAAGTCCTTGAGTAACAGGCTACATATCTGTCTGCTGCTGTTAGTTATGTCTCAGTGTGTGCAGTGAAGTACATAACAAATGTCTGGATGAGGGGGCGGCGACGCTCACGCTACTCCTTGAAAATACTCAGCTCATTTCCTGTCTCCCCCTGCCTGTCTCAAAAGATTTTTTCCAGGCCGTGAGCTCCATTACTCAGTGTCCCACCCCCATCCCCTCTTCCATAACTCCACACAGATTTGAGACAACAGGGAGCAGCTCCGGGTGTGTATCGTTTTCACAGCTGCCTCATACACTCTAGGCTTTTGCATGGAGTGAAAGGAGTGGCCACAGGCCTGTCTGAAACCACTAATGCAACTTTGATGAGCACTAAACCTTGGAACACAAAGTCATTTCTTCAAACATCAAAAATTCAACCAGTGCTGCTCAAATGTTCCTGGTAGATAATATACAGACCGCAGAACACTGCTGTTTATACTGCTGGAAATCCACAACTTGTGAAATAAGTTGGTCACAGATGCCCCTTCTTAGATTTAATAAAATTCAATTTAATAAAAGGCAGTGCAAAATGTTCACATCAATAAAAAAGACAATCACAAACCAACCATCACAATTATTACGCAAGGCCTTGAGTCAGCAGTAAGCGGGCAGCCACAGTCTGAATGTCTGGCGTCTGAAATGTACTTGTTTTCAGCTCATGCTTTAGATATTAGAAAAAAAAATAACATTTAGACATTTTAAATCCAGGAAATCTGCCATTTATGGTACTTCAAATGTGTTTGCGTCAATTGACTACGGTGAAAGTTTGCATGAGAGGCTGCGTATGTTCATAGTTTACACAAAAAGAGAGTAAGAAGTAAACTGTGGTAGAAAATCACTTTATTAGGGAAAATATTTAATCTTCCGGTGACTTGCAAAGTGCGTAATCGTAGTTATAAGTCATGGTTAAGATTTAATTGACATAAATAATTTCAGACTTTTATCAACAGAGTCTCTGAGGAAACAGGCTTTTGGAGTTCCTGTCTGTGCTATTCTCGATACTAGCTGTGTTTCTGCCAGACCACCTTAGCCACTTATTTGGGCTTCCTTTGAAAAGACCACAGTGCAAATTATAAGCCAAAGCCAGTTTACTATTCTAACAATCAGGCTTCTGCAGCATACAAACACTGTCTCGTTTTTTTCATGTTTTTCAATTTCCTGTAAAAGAATGTCTGAAAGCTAAAATGCAATAACTCAAACAGGCTCGTCTTATTTTGATAGTTAAAGCATCAAAACAGACATGCATATTGTCACGTTCCTGGGTCGCTCCGACCCAGCTCTTGAGTTTCCTTATGTTTTCATTTACTTTGCATTATGGAGTGTTTTGGGGTTCTTTGGGATTTATTTTTTATTATGTTATGATGATTCTGGGTTTGGGTTTTTAGCCACTGGGATTCGTGTGAGCACTGTTTCTGTCTCTCTGTGTCATGTGTTCCTGTTCCCTGTTTTATTGTGAAAGTCTGCGTCCTATGTGAATGTGTTTACTGTGTGTGGCTTCTTCCCCAGGTCTCGTTAGCGTCATTGGTCCCAGCTGTGTTTCCCACCTGCCTGTAATCCCCTCGTTGTTCTGTGTGCATTTAAGTGGTGTCTTGTCGTTCACTCAGTGCTGGTTCGTCTGTGTATCTACCTCATGTCTCAACGCTGTTCAACTGTGTGCTCGCCTGCTCCCGCTTGTCATCTGCCTGCCTCTCCCTCCTTTGTGCTCTGTGTTCGTGTTTGTGTTTATAGTTTAGCTTTACCCAGTTTAGTTAGCCTTTTGTCCTGTGCTTGTTTTGTTATTTTCTTATGTTTAATA
>VUQR01027725.1:0-15399 GCA_015108515.1 Hemichromis elongatus
GGTTTTATGAGCCTAAAGGGGACCCATATACGTTACGTCACACCTTAACTGCTGCCTGCTTTGCGAGTGGTTATTTTGCGCTCACAGACGGATAGATGGTGCGCAGCTGCGCGCCTGGTGATGTTTAAAAGATGCCGAAGCGCAAGTGCACCTTTTCAGATGAACTGCAAATGAAATTTCCCGCATACCGTCGGCCGGCATAAATGGGAGGCGGAGTGCACCGTGTGCAGAGCTGGCACATACGTTTGTGTGTCTAACAAAGGTGCGGGTGATCTTGTTTCTCACATGGACACAGAAAAACATAAAAAGGCTGTGCGAGGCGAAAATTCATCTACTAAGTTAAATGAGTTCTTTGTTACACCTGGAAAAAATGAGGTTGCTGCTGTATCTGCAGCAGAAGGTGCACTGGCATTTCATACTGTGAAGCATCACAATATCTACAGATGAATGGATCGCACTAGTGTGTTGCTTAAAAAAGCATTCCCAGACTCTAGCACAGCTAAGAAGTTCAGCAGTGTCCGCACTAAGACTGAAGCTATTGTCAATGATGTGATACCTCCACATTCAGTGGAAGTCACTCGTGAAGCTCTAAACTTCAAAGGAGGAAAATATTTCGTTGCTGGTAATTTATCTTATAGATGAAACATTATTTCTGTGCCATTATTTAATTCTGGAGGATTTTAAGTTGAGCTTTTACAAGTCCACAAGTGCAAAAAAACTATCTGACATTTTTTATTTCAAGAGTCATTAACCTCGCAGAGAAGGCATCATTTAAATTGTGGAAACATGTTAAATTTGTCTTTATGCAAACAGTTTCATTAAAGTTCTTCGTGACGAGTCAAGAGTCCTCTTTTTTGGAAATCAAAATATCGTCACCCTAAGCTAGTCCAACTTCAGTAACCCTACAAACGTCACTGCTGGTTAGTTTCTGTCTTCATTTATGTTGGAAGTGATAGCAGAGCTGTACGTTTGGATGTTTTCAGAAATCTCTCAGTCAGAACATGCTATATCATGTTTAGGTTGAAGCTAGCGAGCTAACTTCCTGCTAACTTTGTTAAATGTAATAAATTCTGTTTTCATGGATGTTAAACTTAATTGTTACACCTGGTAAAGCAGCAACACTGATCATTTTATTAAAAATGAAAGAATTTAGATAGTTGAGCCGCTATACTACCTCCACCTGCTGACTTTAACCGAAGCAAACAACAGAAACCAGAGCTACTAGAGGAGTTCTCCCTTTTCCTCTGTTCATGTTCCAGACGACTGATCCAAGCTGAGCACGTTCATGTACTAATACTAATTAATAATAAAGCACAAGGTTCACTAAGTTTTTACTTTCTTAATTTCATTCCAATCATTTTAAGAACAACCTATCTGAGATCTGCTGTTGCTTTTCCACATTGCTAACTTTTGTTGTTAGAGGAACCGATGCTGATTACGTGGACGTGCTTCCGTCAGCTTCAGCACCTAAATGTGAAAGAAGACAGAGTCATTTAATTTTCCTTCGTATTTTATATATATTGTCGGTAATAATCAGTGAGTTTCATTTTGATGTAAACATTCAATGGTTTCGTGCCTTCTAACCTTCCTCTCTGCTCTGGATCGTCACAGAACGAACCGACGAATCTGAGATCAAGCTGTGATTCTGGCCTCCGCAAACATTTTCTTCTTTACCGTCTTCGTCTTCATCATCTTGTCCGAATGATAATGAAAAACACATTATCAGCAGCCGGTTGCTGTGGCAACACATTAACAGCGAACATCGCTAAGGAGCCGCTGGCATGAACACACACACACACACAATGGAAAGCGATGACATCACGCTCCCTCCTGTGATGTTTTCGTTTCCACTCTGAGTCACTGGGTGAAGTCACAAACACGACGATTACAGCAAAACACGCTTTAATTTGGATCCGAGCGCTCACATCACGACTTCAGCGTGAACGGGAACGCTACCTGGCTCGACCGCCGCCAACGCCTCAAATGCTCCCAAACTTAAGCTTTCAAATGAAATGTAAATAATTCTCTTGTTGTTTTTGAACACCGATCGACATTAATAAGAGAAATCACTTATCTGCGGCGCTAATCTTTAGATATGAAAATGCATTAGAGGGCCGCTCACAGAGGCCTGCAGCCACACAAATCTTTTATTTTCAGACAAAACAAGTTCATTCATCACTGCTGGGACCTCGCGCCGCACACCGTTTACAGTTTTCTTTCATGCAGTTTTTTAAAACCCCAAAGACACCAAACATCTCAGACACCCAGACAGCATCCATCACACGTTTAGGTCCTGAACAGTGATACAGTTTAATTCTGTTCTGCAGTCGTCTCAATGAGCTTAATGTATATAAGGCAAAGCCCTATCAGAGCACTTCACTCTCACTCTGCAGGCTTACTTGTTGTTCCTAGAGTATTTAAAGTAGAATGGGAGGCAGAGCCTTCAGTTTTCAGGCCCCTCTTCTATGGAACCAGCTTGAACATGACGATGAGTCCACTGCACTCAGATGGCCTCCACACATCTGCGCGATAATGTCATGTCAACATGGACCAAAAATTCTGAGGAATCAGAGTCAGTCTTGCTCACAGTTGGAGAAGAACTGAGATGATTTTTGTTTACAGATTTCTTTTTTTTTTTTTAAACTTCCCATCTCAGTGTTTAAAGACAGAGCGGCATCCAAAGACAGTGACACAGGTTTTTGTGCAGTTCTGTTTTGCAGTGATGGCTGTAGCCGAGGAGGTCGAGCGGGTCATGGCTGCTCCAGTCTGCATGCCAAAGTAGCTGCTCTGTGATCCATCAGAGTGTGATGTTATACAGAAAACACTTAAAAGTGAGAAAAAGTGTGAACAGGACAGCTCATATCAGACTTCTATAAAATATTTTTTTTATTAAACTCAAACAATAAAGTTCACAAAATGCACCCAAAGAATCTGCTTTTTTTCTTAAACAATGACAGCATGAAAGTATATACAACCAAGCTCTGTGTGTGTCTGTGTAATAGGAGAATGCAGTCCTTCAGTGGAGCTCGTGGCTCCGAGCACACATGGTGCTGCAGAGAGAACATGAGCAGAACTATTACGGTATAATATATTATCATATATTTTAAAAATAATAATATACATTATAATTGCATTATCAGTAGTAGGAGTCAGTAGTAACGTGACCAGCAGTTGTATTTACAGCAGCAGCAGAGGGCGCTGCAGTCAAGCGTTTATATCTGGTTCATGCAGACTCGGCAGCGGCTGATCCGGCTACCTGGAAGGCGTCCCGAGTCTCTCCAAAGCTGCGGTTGACTGCAGACAGAGACAGAAACAGACACGAAGCAGTCAGTGTAATGATGCTTGTGAGTGTTTGGTGTTTTTCTGTTGTGGCCCCGCCCTTTGGGGCGGAGCCCTGGTTCCACACTTACACCTGTCTTCCATCTGCGGCAATCAGCAGGACCATACAGCATTGCCATCAGTTCTCCAAATCGCCATGGTGGTAACCAGGCCTTGTAACTTCTTGTTTCTTAATCTCACGTGCCACACCAATCTCATCAAGTCACCACGTGACTCGAGTGCAACTCCTTCATCTGGACGCGGGCATCCACGGTCAATATTCATTTTGCAACTCGCTTCCCTGAACTCGAATTACTCACTGCTCTCACCTGGTTCTCCTGCCTGTCAAACTCCTCTGGATTACTGGAATACTACTCATCACCCGGCCCTACACCAGCTACCCCAACGCCCCTCCACAGCCTTATGTCTCCACCTGCAAGTAAGCCACAGATCAATAGGCAGCATCCTTCTACTCCCGCTTTGCTCTCCCTCTGTTTTCACTGTTTCCTTGTATGAGATTCCCCCAGCATGTGCTCACATCTCACCATTGGTTATTCTGCGTTTTCAATAAACTTGTGAATCTTATAAGTGCATCGTGTTGTGTCTGCACTTGGATCCACTCCCATGTTACAGCCTTCTGGTCTTGAAAGTAGGAAATGGCCAAAGAAATGGACCAATTTTGGATTCCAATCACTAACCAGGGAGTAACGGTTCGGTCAACGTGGACTTTACAGTCTTTCAGTAATCAGTGTAAATTCTATCCACAGTCAGGGAATTCTGTTCTGAAGGCCACGTGCACCTACCCATCCTACCTATCCGTCTCCATCCACCGTCACCTTTTCCCTCTGTCTCTCCTCGGCCTGTGGAGCCCATTTTCCACGATGCTGTCTCCCTGGAAACCTGAGCTATTGTTTGGTGAGTTGGGTTGTGTGTGGGGGGGTTTGCTACAGTGCTCGCTTGTTTTTGGTCGATGCTTTGAAACCCTCCTATGTTGTTGGACAGCTGAGTGGAATGCAGTGGCATGGGCCAAAGCATACTCTTCCTGTCACCCTGCCCTCTTCCTGAAATTTAAACGCATAACTAGCGCTCCCACTTGGTCCTCTTCAACCTCCCATTCCTACAACTGTTCTCAATAACCAAATTTTCCCCTTGATCACTCATCAAATGGAACCAGTCCACTTAGTTTTATTTGGTAATCACAGACTGACTCTTTCATTCTACACTTTTGCTTCCCCTAGGACCCCTCTGAGCTTCAGCTACCTGTGGCTAAAGACACACAGTGGCCTGTTTTCCCGAAATAATGATCAGAATGACATCCTGATCTTTTCCACCTCCCTTAAGCAACATAAGATCCATGTTCGAAGTGTCCTACTGGTCTTCTGGAGAACTGCCTAACATCAAGGCAGAAAAAACCCTTCCTGGGTTATATCTTGGCAGGAGGTAAGGTGAAGACGTACGATCTATCTGTCCCATGTCTGAGACGGAGACTGACCTTGCTCTTCCCTCTATCCTTGTCTTTGAAAAAATCAGAAACAGAGCCTGAGGGCCCGATGTGGGCCCTGTGCTCACTGCCTGACACCTCCTGGGGAGGGAAGCACAGACGTCTACAGGCAACTACACCCTGACTGTCATTAGGTACCAGGAGGAAATCCTTGGACCCCTTGTTAGACCCCACACTGGTGCAGTGGGTCCTACGTTCCTCCTGGTGCTCGACAATGCCTGGCCTTGTGTGATGAGAGGATGCAGGCAGTACCTGGACGATGAAGGAGCTGAAAAGCCGGTCCATATTGCTGGAGATATCCAGCATGACTTCTATCCCATTTTCTAAGTGTTCCTTAAATTTTGAGATGTGTATATCCTAGCATGCTTTGAAGGTGTTGTGCAAATGTGGTCAATGTAAAAATGGTGTAAATACATCACATTTCAGTTCTAACAAAATTCATCCTCAGCAGGTAAAGTTTTGAGAGTTTGCTAGTCTGGAGTTTTCAGCTGTGTGTTAACATAGTGACACAGAGGAAAGACATCAGTGGTGATCTTAGCAAAGGTTTGTCGTACTTGAACATGCTGTTGGGCTTCAGAGCAGCCAGCCAATAGCTGTAGGCGTTGGTGTAGAAGTTGCAGGTTCCTCTTTCATGACACTCAATGAAGGGGAGCTTCCTGAAGTGTTCTAGACAGGACCCAGGTGAGGCCAGAGGCTGACCCGACCCCTCCGCCCCCACTCCTGTTTCCTGGGGAACCAAAGGCAATCACAGCCAGGGTCAAAGGTCAATGGTTCATCCACTACAACACTGGTTTAGTACTTTTGAGAACTGTTTTTAATTGCTTATCGTACAGCTGTAGATATGAAAACATGAGCTCACCATCACAAAGGAGAAACCCGTCCAGAGCGAGACCCAGTTGGCCGGACAGTTCGGAATCATATTGGTCTGACTGTGTACGGCAATCACTGTGGAAGCTCTGGCCTCACACACAGAACACCTGCAACACGAGAAACGGCACCTTTCTGCACATGTGTCGCCCAGTGCTTCACGTGTTCACGAGTAGAAAAACATTTGTCTTGGTGTGAGACACAAGTGTGAGGCTGTGTTTTACCGGCTGATGTAGTTGATCAGTGACCCATTAGAAACGAAGGGCAGCCCTTCTGCCACCAGTTCATCTGTGGACAACCAGTAGGACAAGTCGTTGTGTGCAGCGTAGAGACAGTTCTGCTCAGGGCTGCAGATCAGGAAGGGCATGGTGGTAAACAGCTTTAGACAACTACCTAATGTACCTGCAGAGAGAGGTTTAACAGGTTTTTTTAAACAACAGTTTGTTTTACTGTCAAGCAAGTGGCATTCAAACATCTCAAATGTTTCATAGGAATCTTTATTACTAAATGTAAGCAGGGTCTTGAATTACCCAGGTCTTGTCCGTGAGCTCGACTGTTTCCGTTGATGAACAGCAGGGAGTAACCCTCGTATAGGAATTTTGTTTCTTGAGGACATTTTGGGATGTTGGTGGTCTGGCTGTGTCTGCTGAACAAGAAGCTAATCCTTTCAGGTGATGGTGACATAAAACCTGGTGGACCCTGAGAACCTTTAAAGCCAACTTCACCTTGTGCACCTGGATTCCCTAAAACACAGAGTCAGGTCTGGGTGAAGGTTCTGCTGTGACCAGTCGAGTCGCCGCTTCTCAGATCCACCACAGCAGTGATCGGAAACATAGAGTGTATCTATCTGGTCAGACATGTTCTTCCCTTTTATGTGGTGGTAAAGCCACCAAAGCTTAAATTACTGTTCTGGGACGTTCCTGTCCCTCACACATGAGTAAAGACTCCTTACACAGCAGTAACAACACAGATCTTTGATCATTCAAAATGGAAACGTTCACATGTGCCTCACGACCAGTTTAAAGTCTAACACCAGTTCTGGACTTGGTCTGGATCACTGTTTAGACCCTTCAGGTAGACTGGGAGCGTCACTATTAGTTTTGGGTTTGTTTTTCATCCCTTCACGTTCTATAAAGGACAAGACACAATATTAATTAACAATAGGGACTAATTGTTTAATTGTGACGCTACCACTGATGTGATCTATGCATGTCCTTTACCAGTAGTTTCAAACCTCTTTTAATCTCGCCTGCTCTGGCTGGAGTGCTTTCCTCAGCAGGTATGTCACTGAGTGAGGAAAATCTATTTGAAACATGAACAGGTTGGTGCCACAGGTGTAGATTTCCCCACTTAACTTCTTGTCAAGCCTATCCTCCTCACCTCAGAAGGTAATACAGCATCACAGTGAGAGCAGTAACATTAAAAATGTCCATTCAGGGTAGAAAACATTGAGATTTAGTGTCTTTCCAGTTGAATTTTGGCTGAAAAATTTAGTTTTACGCCGAAAGCTCTCCTTATACTCACATTCACTCCACAGCATTTGGAGTGTTTCCAGCATTACATTTGTGCCTCAGTTTTATTGTTGCAGACTTCTTACCTCTTCGTCCGGGCACTCCTCCATCTCCCTTTTCTCCTTTCTGCCCAGGGCCTCCAATTTGCCCTTTTTCACCCGTGTTCCCACAGTGACCCTTCGTACCTACAGCCACAAACACAGCATTGCTACAGATCACACTTTCCCTGCTTGTACCTGGAGCTTTGTGTCCTTTGAATCACTCAGGACTCTCCAGGATCATGGAAAAACCCCACAAGTTTACTTTGTTCCCCCAGTTTTATTCCTTTGTTTCTAATTAAGCTAGTGTGAGCAGGCCTGGTTTACTCCAGACATCAGAAGCGAGATCTATTCACACTCACCTTTAGGTCCAGGATTCCCAGGGGACCCTGGAGGTCCTTTTTCTCCACACGGCCCTGGCTCTCCAGGGGAGCCTTTGTCTCCAGGAAACAACAGTAACTGTCTGGTTACATTTAGCCCCTTCGTTCCTGCAAGAGGTAACATTCAGTATTACATACAATACAAATACATATGTCAGCAGGCAGGTGTGTGTTTGTTCTATGTTACCTTTTTCTCCAGGAAAGCCCTGAGGTCCTGGTAAGCCACATCCCCCTGGTGGGCCTTTGTTCCCATTCATCCCTCAAACACAAAGAGCAGCTCTATAAATCACTTTACCTTCACATAAAGCATCAATATGATATCATACAGATAAGGGACAACGTTTTTGGTACAATAAGCTCCTCTTTCTCTTCCCATTACAATTTCTATTTTTAATAAAAGTCCGCTAAAATGGCAAATCTGTTTTTTTTACATGTAAGCAGACTTTGGTTGCATGAAATAAAAAGGCCTGCTGTAGTGATTCAACCTCTTGATATGACTGTATGTGTAGTGTGCTTACATATACCACAAACCAATACACACACAACACAGTAAAACATGATACAAACTACAGGTGGATGTAACTGATGAACCTATGAAAGTAGAGCGTGTTCAGTCATCCAGGTGACTTCTTCAGTCTCAGCCGACTGCAGGTTTCCCCAACATTTGCATAATGAGTGAAACCAGCCCAGTGAAGGAACAATGGGCTGGGAGGTCAGTTTCTTCCTCATAATTATGCAAATTCTCATGACCACTGATCAACAATCACTGATCAAATGACGAGGATGTACACATCCTGGACAGGGAGGAACTCTGGTTTGAGGGCGGAGTCAAGGAGGCCATTTATGTGAAAAGGGAAAGACCATCTCTGAATGGAGGAGGGGCCTAAGGATACATCTGTCACCATCTTACAATGCTGTGATTGCAGCCATTCCCCAACTCTGTGTGAATGCTACTCATGGTTATTGATCAGTGGTCATGACAATTTGCATAATTATGAGGAAGAAACTGCCCTCCCGGCCCACTGTTCCTTCAGTGGGCTGGTTTCACTCATTATGCAAATGTCCTGTTTATAAGGTTGGAAACCTGCAGTCAGACTGAAGAAGTCACCTGGATGAGTGACGAAACGTTTCTCCCACTTTATTTTTATTCAGTGTGTCGCTTTGGCATGTCAAGTTTACAGCACTTTGTTTTCAGCTGGGAGGTGTTAGTGATATACAAATGAATTGCTTGCTTGCTTGCTTAATTGTGGAGTTCCACAGGGTTCAGTGCTAGGACCAAATCTGTTTCCATTATACATGCTGCCCTTAGGCAGTATCATCAGAAGACATAGCATACGCTACAACAGAATAGATAGTTTATTTTGAACATGTACATATAATGAAATAATAAGAAGCAGAAAAACTTTGTTAAAGTGAAGACGTCACGTTGTCATGAATCTCTATAGCCACACAATGTTTACGCTGCCATGTTGTTCTTGCCCAGATGATGACCTTTGACACTGACTGAAAGCACACAGGAGGCTAAACACTCCAAAAATGAATTCTCAGCTCAGTAAAAACATTCTGGTCTAAAATGGTTACTTTGTTACTTTCATCTGGAGAAATGACGGCTGTAAAATGTCGAGCTGTGCAGCAGACTCCACCGTGGTTAATGTCAAACTCATTCTGGGACATTTGGAATTATATTTATGTCTTAATAAATGTGCGAGCAAAAAAAAATAATCTGAGCAAATCATTTATCTCAAAAGACGTTTGAGATAAATTATAGCTTCTTTGTGCTCATGGCTGCTGAGTTTTACACGTGCAGGTTGAGGAATTTAAATGCATCCATGAAATAATTTCTTTTTGCTTGCACATTCGTTTTGTCATAAATATAATTCCACAGGTACATGCACAACCTGAGGACAGACATGAAATTAAACATAATTGTCAAGCTAACCTGCAAACAGCAAACATGGAGTGATAATAATTTCAGTCCTTACCAACAGATCCTCTGATACCTACATCTCCCTTCCTGCCTTTGGGTCCTTGTGAGCCTGGTGGGCCACATACACCCTGTAAAATCACAAAAGCAGCTGTAATTGCCGGTATTATGATTTTTAATACTTTCATATTAACACTCCATATTCTGTTAAACTGATATAGAGAAGCTGATTTTAAATTCTTTGTCATGCAGTGCTAGAAAGCTCCACATGGGGGCAGTCTCTGCCCGGTAACAGTCAACAGTCAAGCTCAATGAGCTGTAAAGGACGGTGTGGACTGAGGCCCACTGATGAAAGAGGAGTTAGCCAACAGTGAGGAAGGTGAGATTATAGCTAAACATCACAACACTTCAAACTGCATTTTCATTTGGCCCGGCTGTTGTGTCACGGGCGCTTCCCTAGATAATAATTTGTTGATTAAATGTAAATTGGGAGTAATAAACTATTCTAAAAACAAGGGGAGCATGTAGCATGTGTATACCAGCTAACTAACTCACTGTAGGTACTTTTATTTTTACCTTATGATTTAATTTTGTTTACTAATTAAAGGGGACCTTGACGGTCTTCAAAAGTGCATATAAATAAAATGTATATTTATTATTATTAATTATTATTATTATTATTAAGGAGGTCATCTGTCCCACTGAACACCTTTGTTCATAGCAGGCGTTAGCATGAACAGCTCAGACAGCTGTAATGGCAGCAGGCTATAGGTAATATTGATTATAATATTTATTAACTGCAATTATTTCTCTGATGAGTAACAGTTGGTTCTTTTGTTTTAAATATATATGCAACCATATAGTGTCCATCCCAGGGAAACGTTAAATGGGTTTAAATTGATAAAGAAATGGGTTTAGTGCTATAAAAAGGAAAGGGCTACACTAAAACTTGGTGTTTTTATTACAACATGCCTGACCTTTGACCTATGACCGTGAAGTGTTACATAAAAAAATTGTGTATTTTATTACGTGTACCCATATGATGGCCTGTCTGAGAGATGTTACAATTATTGTTTAGTCATCATTTAAGACATTTATGCAGTGTGTGATTGTGTGAAACATGACGGGATCATGGGGATGCCATGGGACATGATATTGAAGAAATTTAAAATTGTGTTGTACAGCTCTCTCTGTGTACTTTCATATAATATATTTGTTTATTTATAAGGAACCCCATTAGCTTCTGGTTGCTAGTCTTCCCAAACCATCAAATACAATCAAATAAGATATTATACAATGAAATGAAATAAAATGGATGCAAAATTTCAACATAACTTGGCTCTTACATCCACAGTGAGGTTTTACAGTTGTGAGAATTTGAACATGTAAATATCAATAACACTGAGACAAAATGCACAGATTTCCATTACAAATGACATCGCCCTCTTACCCTATTTACAACAATTAAAAACTGCCTAGAAAGGCTTTTAGGTGATTTTTAAGATTGTAACTAGAAGCCAATTCCCTGATTGCATAAAGCAACTTATTCCACAGAAAAGATGCTCTAAATATAACAAATGTTACGTGTCAAGAGACGTGGCTTTGCTTTTGTGTTTTCTTTTTTGTCTTTCAGGCGCCACCCTCCACCTATTGGCCAGTTCAAACGTAATTGGCATGTGTCTATTGGCTGGTCTGGCCAATCACATTCCAGGGATCATGATAAATGAGCAGCTGCTGGCTGCTGGCTTCTGTTCAATGGCAAATGTTTGTGTAAAAGCTGCTGTGTGATCTATTAAATATGTGACGTATAGGAATGGACACAAACTTGGCTGCAACTTTGAGCAGTTTACCGTCTGTGTTGTCAGAGCCGGAGGAGGTATCTACGGGGACTGATATTAATAAACACTCAACCATTTCAGCATTCACTGCCTCAAACCTAAATCGGCATTGCTTATTATTCATGATGACATCCTGTATAAGACGGCGTGATAGGCTGGGATCGCCTCTGCTCATATTAATTATAAGTTTGTTATTTTATTGCTGTAATAATTCATGAAATAGTTGATAATATCTTCTTTGCACCTGTTCAATTTAGTTACTTGATTTCTTAACTTACGATATCTCTCCCGCTCTTGTGGGCTGACAGACTCATGTGCTTTTACTTTTGCTGTATCTCGTTCTGATATTGCAGCTTTAAGCTCACCATCCAGCCCAGGTGTGTAGTTCTTTTTAACAGTACATCTTCTTAAGGGGGCATGTTTGTCAGCCAGGTAGCAAAGTTTTCAGTAAATGTAGACAGTGCCGTATCAGGGTCACGCTCGAGTTCAATAAATGTCCTTTACGTCATTAATATATTTGTCTGCATTAAAACTTTTGATCTCTTTTTGACTTTTCGATCTCTTAAAATAATCTTTTGTGGTTTCATTTTCTTGGTCAAGCCTACCAGATTACAGTCACTATAACCAACTATTACTTTATGGTTTCCTGCATTTTTTTTTTTTAAGGTGAGTTTTGATCTTGAGTGCTAAAAATGAATGTGAGGGTTAAATGCTGAGTGAACCCGGGTACTCCTGTTCCCCATAAAAAGCTGTGGCCATTATAACGTTTTTACTGATTTTCACATTTTGTGTGATGCGATTTTGACCCAAATTAAATCTGCTCGCACTCTTGTTGGAATCACACAAATTTGGACAGACTGCTAACAAACAGACAGACGAACTGATGAGATACTGCTTCCTGTGAAGTTTCTGCGTACTGACCGGCTTGCCTTTTGGACCACTGTCTCCGTTGGAACCAGTTTTTCCTGTGATGCCTGGGGGACCTTTACATCCCTTATCCCCTTTAAAACCAGGGCCTGGAGGACCAGGAGGGCCCTTACAGCCAGGCGGACCTACAAAAGGACAGAAGATGTTGTTCACACCCTGAAAGTCCTCTGCAAATCAAACATATATAGATGTATAGAGAGAGTATATGTCTCTCCACACTGTGTGAAACTATAGCTGCATCTAATTAGTTGCACTTAAAGAAAATGCAACTCTCAAACACACACAGAAAAAAAAGATAAATCCCCCACAGTACCCTCTAAATCAGGGGTCCCCAATCCCAGTCCTCGAGGGCCGGTGTCCCTGCAGGGTTTAGATCTCACCCTGGGTCAACACACCTGAATCACATGATTAGTTCATTACCAGGCCTCTGGAGAACTACAGGACATGTAGGTAATTTATCCATTTAAATCAGCTGTGATGGATCAAGGACACATTTAAAACCTGCAGGACACTGGCCCTCGAGGACTGGGATTGGGGACCCCTGCTCTAAATCATTTCACTGACGAGCTTTCTAATGCGTCTCATCACCTTTTGGTCCTGGACACCCAGCAGGTCCTATTTCACCCTTGCCTCCTGGAAAGCAGGCTCCTTCTGTGCCAGGAACACCAGGAGGACCAGGTGGTCCGGGAGGTCCAGGGCAGCCCGGATTTCCCGATGGACCACATGGCCCAGGAGGCCCACAGGAACCAGGAGGGCCCTTCTCCCCGGCACACCCTGAGGAGACAACAGGAAGCAGCACCATGTTTTTCTTCTTCTTCAGCTCCGGCTGAGCACTAAACACAGAATTTGATGACAGGACTCACCAGGTGGACCTTTCTCCCCATCCAGTCCAGGTGGTCCAGGCTTAGATACTGGGAAAAGAAACAAAGGTTATGAAGTAACGTCAACACTGATCCTGTTTACCGTCTCTGAGGCTTGGTCTCGATTTGGGGGTCTTATTAAAGTTTTCTGTTCATTCTCACTTTTATCCCAGTGATCCCAGTGATATCAGGAATCTTAGTCACTAAATACTGATGAGCGGTTTTTCTAATTTGAATCTCATTTATGTCATGGTCCGGATGAGTGCTGGGTTTTCCTGCGTGCCAGTGAATCCATCACTGGGCAGAGTGACCACACCCCCTTGTTTGGTTCCAGGTTCTTGCTCTAATAGGATGTTTTGCGTTGGTTTAGTAGATTAAATTCAGAGGTCAGGTGTTTTCCCTCTCGCCCTTAGGTCATGTGTAGTGTTTTATTTACGTTCACCACTTTCACTGGGTGCCACTTTTTAGTGCCAAAATAAATCGTTTGTTTTCTCTACTCCTCCGAGCCTCCGTGTGGTGTCGGCATTTGAGTCCACTAACCTGCGCTTGACCACCCGGTCCTGACCATTTATTAGTCTCATTATTGTAATACTGAAATATATTTCTTATGCTAGTGCTAAGTCTCTGACTTCTATTTTGTTTTTTTAATGACTTTTCCAGTAACGAGTGTTTTGGTTTATGTTCTGATATGTGGAGCTTCGGTCTAAGCGTTTTAAGTTCTGGTTCCCATCTAGTCTGCGTTCATGTTTAGAGGTTTATGGTTCGTTCCAGGTTTAGTTTTGTAGTCTTCATTCCTGTGTGTGTGGTTCCCTCTGGGCTCTGCTGTTCTCTCTTTTGTCTTTGTCCTCTGGTGTTAAACAGATACAAGGCATCTTATATCTAAGTTTATTTTCTTTGTTGCTTTCTGTTCATGGTTTCTCTCGTGTCTTGCATGTCTTTGCTTCAATTAAGGTGCCGTTTTCTTGAATAACCTACTGTGCATTTTACCCTGCCATCTGTGTGGACAGGGTAAAATGTTCCCTACCTCCCATTGCGCCTTTCTCTCCAGGTGGTCCAGGTATCCCATCCTGTCCCTGGTTTCCCCTGGGACCAGGTGGGCCAGGTACTCCAGGTGGCCCAGTGTTACCTAAATATGAAGACACAATTCATGTACAGTGGCCTGTTCTTAGGGCAATGAAAGCAGACAGCGAAGTGTATATTGGAATACTGCTGATGTACCTTTGAGCCCAGGGGGACCTGGACAGCCAGCTTGTCCTTTAGGACCATCTAAACCCTTTTCACCAGTAGACCCAGGAGGACCTGAAACAAACAGTCAGGGTTTGATGTAGCCTTTAGTTACGTATGTATATCTGTCTTTTAGCAAACTTCAACAATTTTTGCGTTCTATCTGCATCTCTCCATCCATCCAGCCATGGATCACACCTTGGCAACCAGGTAGTCCAGGTTGTCCTTTAGGGCCACAGGGGCCACAGACTCCTGGGGGACCAAACATTCCATTGTTTCCTGGTGGTCCCTTACTACCTGGAGGTCCTGGACATCCTGGATTTCCCTGAGAGGACAGAGCAGGAGATCATTCACGCTGACGAATATTATCCCAATGATAAATACATAAATGTATCAGCTTTGTAGTGTTTTTGTTTTTAAACCACTAACCATTAGCTTTGTGCAACTTTATCCTAAATAGAATCAGCCTATCGGTTCTGAGTCCAACTGACTGTATTCCAGCCACACATTGATTCAGTTTTATTCCCTCTGTGATTTTACTTTGCTTTGTTTGCAGATTTCTAGGCCATGTCATTATTTTATGCTTTCCTAATAAGAAAGAAGAATACAGAAAACTGTCAAACGCAAACAAAAGCAAAGTTTATTTTTTATGTTAGTCTTCCAGATTCAAGCATTTAAAATGCTTATGTGCCTAGCATGCAGGCTAATTTGTGTATTTTAGAATATCTTAATGACAAAAACAGGATATTAAAAAACTTTCACATTAATGCCAATTGCCTTATCCAAGTCCATAACATAGACTGGGTGGGTAACCTCCCACACATCCTCAAACAGCATAAAGTGTCACGGCCTGGGACCTCCACAGGACGTTGATCATTCTTTCTCTCTCGCTTCTCTCTCTCCTCTGCCTACCTCTATCACCGGGTCGGAACTCATTGCGGGTTCACGCCCTCGGTCCACGCCTCCACTAACCTCTCTCACACCTGTTGCTCATCAAAGCTCCAGCATTTA
>VUQR01027729.1:0-11934 GCA_015108515.1 Hemichromis elongatus
TTTATGGAATTATCTTTGTTAAAATTCAAGGACATTATATATTCTAAAACTTTAGAAATTATATATCGAGTAATGAAAAAGAGTGTTCCAATTTGTATATTAAGCATGTTTAAACTAAGAGATGGAAAATATGATTTGAGGGGGTCTTATTTGTTTGAAATACCTAAAGTGAGAACCAATGTTAAGTATAGATGTGTGTCAGTTTTGGGAGTGAAATTATGGAATGGACTTAATGATGAACTGAAGATGTCTTTTTCTTTGTCATTTTTTAGGAAGAATGTAAAAATTTGTATTATCCAAGGTTATAGAAATTTGGTTTGATAAATAACTTTGTGTTGATTTAATGTCTAGATTTATCGTTGATATCTTTTCAAACTGTTATATAACTTATTTATCAGTGCTATTTATTTTCTTGGTTAAGGATTTTGAATATTTCTATGGGGGTAAAGGATGGCTAATTATAAGCCACAAGGCTTCAGCCTATTCCTTTTTCGGTTGCTGTTTGAGTATTTTTTATGTAAAGTGAAAATCTGTTGTTGTTGTTGACCGAAATAAATTTCACAATAAAAAAAAAAACGTCACAATCAAATCTTTTTAGTACTTGAAGTTAGTCACGTCTTCACTAACGACTCTTTGACTGATGCACAGGTATTGACTCCTGGAGATATTACGGTCCAGTGGCGGTAGCACATTGGCAGTCTATCTGCAGTGTCTCTATTCAGATAAGGGTCAGTGCTAAAAACAACGGGTCTGTGGCGCACTGTAACTTGTGCTGTTGCTTGAGCTAAAGTGTTAAAAACAGTGAAAGTGTCCATCACAGTCACCATCAATGCTTTTCATGCTGTATTTTTGTATTTTTTTTTATTTTTGATGTCTTTTGTGCATCTCCTATTCTTTGTGCTTGACTGGCCTACTTGTCATCCAGTCACCAGTCAAGCATCATGCAGCTGGGATTTTTGAGGACTGCATGGGATCCTGTCTGCAATGGCTGGAAACCCCTTTCCAAAGTTAAATGCCTGTGCAAACAGACACAGTATAAATTAAACATTAGGTGGCTATAGCCAGCAGCTATCTGCTAGGCTTTATCTCCACTAATTCAATCCACTCAACTGGACCTCTCCACCATGTGTCTGGTGATGGTGCCTTTTGATAAATAATATAGCTTTCTGCATGGCTTAATTACATAAACAGCTTATACACAATGTCTGTGCTCCAGCTATAGCGAGTGACCCTACTGTCTGAATGTTAAAACAGAAAAGAAACTGGTCAGACCAGGCAAAATTTTCCAGTCTTTTACTGTAAAATTTTGTGAGTCCATGTGAGTTGTAGTCACAGTTTCATCTTCTTGGCTAGCAGGAGAGGTACCCACTGTGCTCTTCTGCTGCTGTAGCCCATCTGCAGTACATCAGTAGATGCAGTTTCTAAAATGCTCAAACCAGCCAGTCCAATAATCTTTATTTCTATAGCACTTTTCAAAACACAGACTTACAAAGTGTTTCACAGTTTGAATAAAAGGCACACATTAAAGATAAGTGTGCATGTTCAAACATATAGACACCTAAACAGACAAATAATTAACCACATGGTCAGACATTCATTCCAAAATACAGAGATTAAGTTGCAAAATATGACTGAAAATATAGGGGAAACTAACCTATTAAGATGTGTTTTCAACAGTCATTTAAAACAAAAAACAGATTGAACAGAATCCTGATAGACTGAGGAAGGTTTTTCCACAGTTTGGGAACAAAACAACCTCAAAAGTATGATCACCTATGGTTTTAAAATCAGAGCAAGGGACTTTATGGAGCACCTGGTTTAGATGATCAGAGAGGCCTCAGATAAGGTCTCAGAAGATCTGCTATATAAGCAGGTTCCTGTCTATGTAGAGCCTTATATGTTAATAAAATAATTTAAAGGTGTATATGGAATTTCTCTGTAAGCCAGTAAAGAGATGCAGGAATGGTGTAATTATTACCCCACTTTTTATTATCCCAGCTTTTACCTGCTGGTTGTAACCAGTACTTATTTGAGTTACTGTGCCTTCCTATCAGCTCAGAATAGCTTGGCTACTCTCCTCTGACCTCTGACATGTGACATCAACAAGGCATGTTTGCAGAGAAAAATGCTGTTCACTTGATATTTTCTGTTTGGCAGCAATAACTATCAGTCACTTAAATCACTTTTCTTCCCCATTCTAAAGCTCAACATCAGACATAACAGATGACTTTTAATGGCAGTTATCTGCTTTTAAAAGTTACATTACATAACACTGTTCACGACTTTGTATGGTGTCATATCAAACAGGAGTGAGTTACACTGAGGAGTTACAAATCTTTATTTGTATATACAGTGCTTAACAAATGCATTAGACCATAAAAAATAGATCAAAAAAAGTAGAAAACACAAATATTTAAAAAATCTCTCAAAAACTTAAAAAACAGAATTATGTTATTTTTTTATTTGGCAATCAAGAAACTGCATTCACATTTTTCAACCCACACTGGAAATCTCTACGAAGTCAGAAATTAAATAAGCATGACATTCAACCATATGAACTATTCAGAAATTCACGTGACTGTGATGATATTGTGTTAATATAACTGTAAGTGGACATCTTTTAAAAAATATAATTTTTTTATTGTTTGTTTTTTGTAATACAGTAAATTTGAAAATTCATGGATAACACAATGTATATTTTTTAGAATTAAAGATATTATTTTAGTTGAAGAGCTTGTGCATACTGGTGGGTTAACCATTAGAAAAATATTAAATATGATTTGGGTAATTAGTAATACTATTAATTCAGGATAGCTGTGGCATAAGCCCTAACATTGGGTGGTAGTCCAATAAATTTGTTAAGCACTTTACATATGCATGTAGAATTAAAACGTGTATATTCATGACCCTGCAGCAAATAGTGACCATGACCAACTGTGACATAAAGATGAGTAAATGCAATTTTGAAATAATGAAGCTATCTAAACCTATATGGCACCATATGAAAAAAAAAAGTGCTCCCCTTGTTAAATTATCTCAACAACCAACACATCATGCCACGATCTTAAGAAAAAACTGAGAAACAAAGTACTTGAAAACGGTGGAAAATGGAAATGGTCACAAAGCCATTTGTGATACTTTGGGACTCTAGTGAATCAGTGAAATGGAGAAAACTCATGACTCATCCAGGAGGTCACAAAAGAGCCCAGAACAACATCTAAAGAATTGCAGGCCTCACTCGCCTCAGTTAAGGTCACAGTTTATGATTCCAAAATAAAAAGAGAGCGGGCAAAAATGGCATCCGTGGGAGAGTTCCAGGGAGAAAACCACTGCTGACCTTGTCTCATATTTGCCAAAAAAACATTTTGATGATCCCCAAGACAAGAAAATATGCAGTGGCAAAGGTTGAACTTTTGTCCTGTTACATCTAGACTAATGCATCATTTCACAGATAGAACAATGCACCAACAGTCAAGCATGGTAGTGGTAGTGTGATGGTCTGGGGCTGCTTTGGTAGTTCAGGGCCTGGAAGACTTGCTGTAATTGTTGAAACCATAAATTCTGCTCTCTAACAGCAAATCCGGAAGGAGAATGCCTGAGCGGACATCAGTTCATGCAGTTGAGCTCAAGAGCACTTATGTTATGAGGTGACCTTAAACACACAAGCAAGTCCACCTCTGAATGACCAAAAATAAATAAATAAAGGACGGTTTTGAAGTGTGCTTGTTAAAGTCCAGAATTAAATCCGACTGAGATGCTTAACATCAACTTAAACAGGTTGAGATAAAAATTCCTCCACTGTGACTGAATCAAAACAATTGTACAAAGAAAAGAGTCACAAATTCCTCCACAGTGGTGTTAAAGACCCACAAATGGTTATCTGCAGCTCTTGGTGAATAGGGGGGCACAACCAGTTACTAGGTTTAGGAGGCATCTACCTTTTCATACAGAGCCATGTATGTTTTAATAGTTTTTTGCCCTTAATAAATGAAATCATCCTTTAAAAACTGCATTCTGTATTTACTGTCTAATATTAAATTGCATCTAAAAATGTAATTAAAGAAATTTTAGTCCAAGCCAAAATAAAAGATGTGCTCATTGGGGCACTCATTTACATAAACATTGGGCACAATTTAACACAAATCCCCCAAATAACAGTGATTTGTGTTAACACACAATACTTAACTTTATTTTATGAGTTTTTCTTGCTTTCTGCTTCTTCACCTCCTACAGGCCTGTTCTGAGCTGGAAAAACCCAGAGTCAGTCCATCACTGATCCTAACTTTGAGGGGAAAAGTGTTGATACTGGGAAAGCTTTGTTTAAAGATTATCCCTAAACCTACTGGTTTAAAAATAACCCCAATATAAACACCAAACCACAGGGAAGAGCGGGTAATTAATCTAAAAAACATTTTGGATTTGGATAGATTAAAACTTGATGTAGTGAAAGAACAGCATTGTATTGTTTATCTGCAAATTAAGAGAAAGTTACAGTGTAAATGTATAAATTATAAGGGTTATAGAAATGGACAGTAACTGCTTTCTAACTTGTGAGTGAGGACTTTCTTACTTCTTCATGTGTTTTGTGCCTAACAGACTCTGACCTCTTCGTCTTATTCTCCTCATCCTCCTGAACTATTAAAAGGTCTGCTGGTGTTTACATGGGTGTGATACCTCAGTCTCCACAGCCTCACACTTCACACATCACCTAACATAACATGCTTTTATTAAAATAAGATCTTTCCATTAGTACTAATAAAGTACTTTGTGCTAGTGTGTGCAGAAAGCCAGCCATTCATTAAAAATGAATAGAGCAGCATCTCAGCCTGCAGCTATCTGTGTTGTTGTTTTTCCCCTTCACTGCCTTTGTGTCATGTATTTCTTTGCTTTCTCCTCCATATTTCTCAACTGACTGAACCAGATGTGTTTCTCTGGTTCTGCTGCTGTCAGTGTCTGCATCACCATTTTTACCGCACCTGGCAATTATTATGCAAAAATAACAGCACACACAGCATTTCCATTAAGTGCGTTAATGCTGCCTTCCTCATTCATCATGTGGCACTATGGCCCTAGTATGTTCGTGCATTGTAAAATGACCATTTATTCAAACCTGAATGGGTCTTACTTTAAGGTGATGACAAGTCTTTAAATATATTATATGCATGATATCTGAACCTAGTTATTTCAGTGCCAAAATTAAGCTTTATTTCTCCAGTTCAATCCTCAGTGAAAGTGTATCTTTAGTTATACAACACAAATATCTAACCAGCCAATCCCATTGCAGCAACTCACTGCATTTACGAATTAGACATGGTCAAGATGACCTGCTGAAGTTCAAACTGAGCATCAGAATGGGGAAGAAAGGTGATTTAACAGACTTTGAATGTGGCATGGCTGTTGGCGGCACTAACAGATTTCTGCACTGGTCAGAAATCTGTTGGGATTTTCCCACAAAACCATCTCAAACGTTCACAGAGAATGGGCTGAAAAAGAAAAAAAATCCAGTGAGGGGCAGTTCTCTGATAATGTTTTGTTGATGTTAGAGGTCAACATAGAATGGTCAGACTGCTCTGGGCTGATAGGAAGACGACAGTAACTTAAATAACTGGTCGTAACAACAAAAGTATGCAGAAGAGCATCGCTGAATGGAAAACAGGTCAAATGTTGCAGCAGATGGGCTACATCAACAGAAGACCACTAGGTGCTGTCAGCTAAGAACAGGAAACTGAGCTTAGAATTCAGGAGGAAGGGACGATCGCGGTGCCGGCGCCGCACCCCACAACCGGGCCTCGGGATGTCAAAACAGCCGGCTGTGGTGAGTGAAAAGGACACTTTTGCTGTTTCGTCAGACTCAGTGACTATTTTTTTCTGGGGCTGTTTTTTGTGTTTCTCCTGACAATAACAGTGGTTTTTCTGCCCCACCCATGGCCATTTTTTCAAAGACTGCCTCTCCTTTGCCAACTTCCTATGTTAATGACTGTGCTCTCTCTGTTGCTTCCAGGCCTGGAGTAACTAAGTATGGGACTATTAATTTAGGGAACCTTATTCTTCCAACCACGCCTTCACCACAGTCAAATGTCCGGCCTGTCACTCAATTAGCCGTTCAGTCAGTAGCTCAGTCTCCTGTGTTGTCGTTAGCTCAGTCTCCTGTGTTGCCGCTAGCTCACCGTCAGCACAGCCTGCGTCTCAGCCGTCAGCACGGCCTGCGCCTCAGCCAGTAGCTCAACAGTCAGTCCACTCATCAATTCAACCACTCTTCTCACCGTCTTATCCTAAGCAGGGAACACGCTACACCAACACATCTGCTGGTTCTCGTAAGCTGGCCTTCGCTCAGACAGTTACTCCCTCCAGGGCCTCCCCAGAGGCTGAGTGTCAGCCACCAGCCAACTCTGGACCCCTGAAGGTTAAGCAGGCCCCTGAGAATGGCACCGTTTCAGTGCTGCCTGGACTAAGCCAGTGCCCTGCGCAGCCCCTGTCTGTTTTGTGTCTGCCAGAGGCCCCCACGCCTGCTGGTTCTGTTTTTTGCCTGCCAGAGTTCCCAGTGCCTGCTGGTTCTGTTTTGTGCCTGCCAGAGGTCTCTGTGCCTGCTGGCTTTGAGTCTGTCTCTGCTGGAGGGTCTGAGGGGCCGCTTCAGCTTTCTGTCTCCGCTGGAGGGGCCGCTTCAGCCTTCTGTATCCGCTGGAGGGCACGAGGAGCCGCTTCAGCCTTCTGTGTCCGCTGGAGGGTCTGAGGGGCCCGTTCAGCCTTCTGTCTCCGCTGGAGGGTCCGAGGGGCCTGTTCAGCAGTTTGTCTCAGCTGGGAGTTCTGGAAAGCCAGGCCAGCATCAAGCCACGTTAGCTGGGGGTTCTGGAAAGCCCGGCCAGAATCAAGCCACGTCAGCTGGGGGTTCTGGAGAGCCCGGCCAGCATCAAACCACATCAGCTGGGGGTTCTGGAGAGCCCGGCCAGCATCAAGCCACATCAGCTGGGGATCCTGGAGGTCTCAGCCAGCACATCCACTGACGGCTCTGAGGAGTCCGCTCGGTCGTCAGCTGCAGCCTCCACACCGTCGCCTTCAGCGTTGCCAGCTGCAGCCTCCACACTGCAGCCTCCACACTGCAGCCTTCGTACAGTCGCCACCTGCACCGTCGCCACCTGCAACGTCGCCACCTGCAACGTCGCCACCTGCAACGTCGCCACCTGCAGCCTCCACATTGTCACCTGCAGCGTCGTCCACCTGCAGCCTCCTCGTCTTTGCCTGGCCCAGCATCGTCCTCGCCTGGTCCAGCATATGCCACGTCTGGTCCAGCCTCTGCTTCGCCTGGTGCAGCCTCATCTTTGCCTGGTCCGGCTTCATCTTCGCCTGGCCCAGCATCATCTTCGCCCGGTCCAGCATCTGCCACGTCCGGTCCAGCCTCTGCCACGTCCGGTCCAGCCTCTGCCACGTCCGGTCCTGCCTCATCCGGTCCTGCCTCGTCTGGTCCTGCCTTGTCTGGTCCTGTGGTCGCTTCAACGCTGTCGGTCCCAGCCCAGCCTAAACCACCTCACCTTCGCCGGCCCCCTTCCGGCCTTCTGGCTGGACGTCGTCACCGTCCAGCGCCCTCCTGAATGAGTTCGTCGCCGTTGGTGCAAATTATATATATGTCTGGTGTTTTTGTGTTTATTGGTTTGTTTTTATTTTGTTTTATTTTGCAAGGTGGTTTTTAGATGCCGCTCCAGCCAGCCAGAGAATCTCCCGCTGTCCAGGGGTGGATCTAGAGAAATTTTCTTAGGGGGGCAAGGAAATCAAGTGGGGTGGCAAAATCAAAGTCCTCTTTTTTTCAAACACATACGTATGCAGGTGGTTACATATGGTTAAATGATTCAAATGCAGTGAGTATACATGTTTTTCATATAAATATAGTCTATAACCAAATTATTTTCTGTAGCCCATATAATTAAACAGTTTAGTTACATAAAACTTGCAAATTTTGATTTTATGTACTGTATAGCCTGTTTAATAAATAAATATGTAACCCAACAAATATAAAATCAAGAAAGTAACAGAATGCTGGGTGGTTGCTTTACAAACACAAGTTTGACTTAAGTTTTACACTTTTTCCATAGAAAAAAATTGTTGCTTAAATTTAGACAAAATGTCAGAAATCTGCAGTCATGAACAAAATGTAAAGCTAATTTTTCATGATTTGCTGGGTTCACCCTCTGAGGCCATTTTGACTCCTTTTGATTTTACATTTGTATTTCACCTTCAAATTGTTCCATTTTAATTGTTTTTCCTTGCTTTGCTTGGTATCATTCTTTCAGCTTAACCTCACAAGTCTGAATTTAGTTGTTTTTTCCATGACGTACTGTATTAACATGACTGATCTGAAATCACACAAAAACATAAAATTCTAGTAGTAGTTTCACGTTTTACTGTAAAGCCACAGACGTGTTGAATAAATTATTTTTATATGTTGAAATGCAAATATAAATTGTACATTTTGAAAACTTCTACACACATTTTGTAAAACATATACAACTATTTATCAAAAAATGCAGCCGTTACACCTAATATTATTTAACTTGGGTACAACCTGTGTCAAATTTGAAATTTCCATGGTATTTATTCAAAATGTGCTCTGGCACAATCATAGGCATCGCTTGCTACTGAAAACAAGAAATAAATCTGGTGTGCGCTATGTGGCACATGCCACCCTTCTAGATCCGCCCCTCCCGCCGTCCTGCCCCTCTCCTCCCTGTGCAGCAAGCAGCAAGCGCCCCTCACAAACAGAGGGTGCCTTAACTCCCTGCAAATGGGCGATAGAAAACTGACTGCTAGCCATGCAATCACAAAAATGCACTGGCATGATGTCAGGGCAGCATGGGTGCAAGCAACTTTTTCATGCCGCCCTTGGCAACAGTCCATGCAGCCCATATCAAAAACCGCCACTAACCGCAGTAAAGAGCGAACACCAAGTGACAGCGCCACTCAAACTCTGTGCCATACATACAAATATACAAAATACATACAAAATAAAAAATATTTAACATCAGCTTTAAGCTAATCCATGGTAGTGGATTAATAGTTCTCCTTCACTAATACTAAAATGTGAATTACTGCCACTACCCTTTAACAACTCTTTTGAGTGCCTTGCTGTCACTCAGGATGGGTTCACACAGCCACAGGTTGTCCTTACCTTCCACAAACTAATACAATGTTACAAAGTTTACAAATTTAAGAAATAGCACTGAAATATACAAATCATTCAATTATAAATATCAAGAATAGCAGACCATGTGGCTTCAGATTCCCCAAATGCAATGGCTGACTTGCTTGTGGACCATCATAACTCCATCATATCTAGCAGCTTCAACCCCCTTGTTCCCCTCAAAACCCAGACCGTCTTTTACCTGGCCTTAGCTCAACCTGCTTCTTGGAATATGGCCTCAGGTTGGTTGGGCTACGAAGTCCTGATCAAGGATGCACACCTCCACCTGCCTACATGGGAACAGACATGACTAATGACGTGACTAATGTGAAGCATACATATAGCACTATAAATACTAAAAATGATGGCCCTTATGATTTTTTATGCCTAGCACAACTCTGTGCTACATATGTTTGTTTCCTGTTAGTTTTTTCTTTTCATTTTCAGAGCATGTTCAGTGACATGGAATCCACACAAGATGATGGGTGTCCCTCTGCAGTGCTCTGCCATACTGGTCAAGAAACGAGTAAGTATTTAATCTGGATTCAAGACTGTTGTTGTCAGTTTGTATTTTTCTCTGTTTACCACTTTTATGAAGCTGACGTATGGGCTTCAGTTTTTCAGAGACTGTTTGGTTAACTGAAATTAAGAAATAAGGATGTTTGTGGTGTTTTATACCATCTTTAGGTTTTTTGTTACAGTAGTAAGCAGTATTTTACCACAGCTGTATTTATAAAGCACTTTAACATAAAACCAGGGTTCACAAAGTGCTGTACATAAACAAATAGCATAAACAAGGTAAAATAAAATAAGATAAAATAGAATAAATAACTAAATCAATAAAATAAAATAAAATTTTGTATATAACTTTTGGAAACTATTTGAAAACTGTTGTAAACTAAATAAAAATATGCATCAGAATAAGCGCTTTGTATTTTAAACTACTGATTTAGGAAGATATTTAGTACACACACATGATTTGGATCAACCCCTATATAAAATTAGGTGTCTACTTTCAGTTCTTCTACTCTTGACGATTTTTCTCTAACCTTAAACTTCAAGGAAGTTCAAAACTTTGAGTTTCTGCTGCAACAGTATACTTGCCTTGTTAATTGTCTTATAACAAGTATGCATGGTATAAGCTATGATATATTAGACTGTGACTCAGGAACAAAGACTGCTCTGCTGTTAATGTCTTGGAGCCTACAGGGGCCTATTAGATTTCTAATCCCACCTACCTAGAATGCCAAGTACACCCTGAACTTTGAATAACAAGTTAAATCTCCCGGTCCTCCAGACACCTAGAAAATCTGGCCACTTGTAGAAAGAAAAAATTGTTTCAGCTGAGGCTGGTACAGTTGATAACAGAGCTAGGAAGATCATAAACTCAGGGGGAGGATCAATATCTGTTCCTTTGTGTAAGGAGGAACAGGAGTAAACTGCCAGAGTCCCACAAAATGACTTCCAGCAGGCTACTCATGCATGTTTCTAACCAAACTGTCAGACCTTATGAGGGTGTGGGCATAAAAACCTTTAGTCTACGGTTACACTAAGGAAAACAATGGTTGGAGACCAGGGCAAGACCAAAATAATTGCAACTGTGGGCAATCAACTTGTAATCTCTTCATGCATATTCAATCATTCAGGTAAGTAAACCCCAAACAGTTGATTCGGTTCATTCCATTGTTCATTCAGTGGGCTGGTTTCACTTACTGTGCAAATGTACTGTTTATAAGCTTGGAGTCAGCTGAGGCTGAAGAAGTCACTTTGATCAGAGACGAAACGTTTCTCCCACTGAAAACGCTACGTCCAGATGAACAGAATCAACCTTTTGGGTTCCCTATACTTCCACATAAACACTCTGAAAGTAAACAGCCCATCTGCTGTGCTCTTTCTCAGCATAAGATCATGCTACTGGTCATTGATCGTCATCTCTCTTATCAATCTACACGACCAGACTAAAGTTCAGACATGTCTTCTCATTCAGTAGTTCTTTATTTTTAGTACTTTTTATGTTGTAGATACATACTAAAGAAATCCAATATATGAAGCAAGATATATGGAGTTGTGTGTAGCAAATTAAGAATTGATAAATAACTAAATGTGTTTTAGATTTTAGATTCCTTTGCTTTGTTGACAGCGCTTCAAACCTTGGCCTTTTCTCATTGAGCATCAATGAATTTGTTTTCACTTCACAGGTGTGCCTGTCAGGGTCTGTTTGTAGAATTTATTCCATTCTTAATGGGGTTGTGACTGTCATGTTTGTTGTACAGAAGTCAGGTTGGTACACAGCTTACAGCCCTATTTGACAACTGTTAGAATTCATATTATGGCAAGAACCAATCAGCTAAGTAAAGGGAAACAACAGTCCATCATTACTTTAAGAAATGACGGGGGGTAAGTTCGGAAAGCACTACAACAAAACTGTCTCACATTAGGACGGCCCAGGAAAGGACGACCAAGAGTCGCCTCTGCTGTTGAGGATAAAAATCATCCGAGTCACCAGCCTCAGAAATCACACCTCAGATTAGAGCCCAGATAAATGCCACACAGAGCTCCAGAAGCGACACATCCCTACATCAACTGCTCAGAGGAGACTGTGTGAATCAGCTCAAGAAACCAGGCAACAAACAGAAGACATTTGTTGCTGCTGACTGTTGGAAATCTATTTAAAATTGAAGGCACACTGAACCAGCATGGCTACCACAGCATCCTGCAGAGACAAGCATCCCATCTGGTTTGTGTTTACTTGGACCATCATTTAT
>VUQR01027733.1:3669-13975 GCA_015108515.1 Hemichromis elongatus
TGCATCTTCATGAGGACCTGACCTACGGGGTCTACGTCGGCCGAGTCCTCATCAGGCCAGGTAGGCCGGAAGTGAGCGGCTGGCGAATTTGGACGGTCTAACCTTCAGATTTGCGTCACCAGCTGCCTCGGGCTACGTCCACGCGTTATTGGGAAACAATTACATATTTTATTGCTTATTTAGTGATATAACCTGCGTTATGCGTTCTAGTATTAGGTCAATATATGAGAAGGCCAGCTGTGAGCTACAAACTAGGGTGACAAGTTGCCCTGGCAACGAGTCCTGAAGTTAGCAGAAGCTAAGAAAACATGCACAATAGATATGTTTGGTGCCAGGAGTGGAAAGAACATCTTCTTCCTGAGTGACGATGTAGAGAGGAAATAACAGGAAATGTTTGCTTAGATCTTATCAGTTAGCTTAGAGAAATGAGGATGCAGGTGTTTGCTGATAAAATATAAAAATAGTATAGGTGCTAGACTGAGAAGATGACTGTTACAAATGTGGGTTTTTGTGAGGGAGGGGGGAGCAGAGCATATGACGTGTGATGCTTTGAATTTGTGCCCAGACTCCGGTCGGCACTCTTTCCCTGTCTATAGAGAGAATGGTTGGAATAAAGTGATTTTTGAGCTCTGACCACTTTGAGTCCAGTCTTCTTTATCCAGTACCAAGAATAAGAGAACCTGGGACACAACAGCGTACACGGATATTTTTGAAAACTGAGATTTTCTGTTTTTGTTTTAGTTAAAAAAAAAATCCCGTCCACACATGCAGATTTGGAAAAATAACTCTGTCCACACTTAAACGCTAAAAACTGAGTTTTCCAAAATCTCCACCCTGGCAGGAGTTCTTACAAATCTCTGTTTTCAGTGACCAAAACAGCCGCGTACGTGTGGACGTAGCCGTCTGCTCCTTGCTATTATAACAGGACACTGGAGTAACCTCTCCATCATCTCACACTTTTGACATTTATTCAGCTGTAATCTCAGCCAAGCCAATTTACTCGGGAAGAAATAAAACACTGAAAAAGGCCAAACAATAACATGTTTAAGTTATCTAAGTGACTTATTTATCATGTTTAACCTGAGTAGAGGATAACTGCGGGGGGGATGTGCCGGGAGTCAGGCTCTAGTGTGCTGGCTATCTATCGAGCTGGTGGGGAACGGGCGTCTCCGAAACCGTCAGAGCACGTTTGCAAATATGTGATGTCCTCATAAACCGAGCAGATATTTGAAGTTTGCACAGCTACATTCTCGCGTGAAAATATGTTAAGTTTTTTTGTGACCCAGAAAGAGTAATAAGAGCAATATTAAAACTTAGTAGGCCGCCATTGTTGGTAAGTTGAATTTGGCGCTGGGCCGCGCTATGAATTCTGGGATATGGTGGGCCATGAAGGATACACCAGACCCATCCTCAAAATCTGGAGAAATGAGGATGCATTTGTCGGTTGCATTCTGAGGAGTCTACGAATTTGGACAGCCTACGTCGCGTCGCTGTGACGTAATCGGTCTACAAATGCGGCCTCAGGAGGATGCAGCCCATGAATTTGGACACCCCCTTTATATGTTCACAGTAACAGGCGGAGGGGGGAGAGAGCAGATATGACAGCGGAGCGGGAGTGTCTGTGTCTCATAAAAACCGCAGTTAAAGAGTGTTTCAATAAAGAAGTGCACATAAGTGCCAGGGTCCAACTTCACAAACGTTAAACAACAAAAGCAACAACAAAAGCCCCGACTTGTACAAATCCCTGGGGTGGTTATAAGTTCTATCTGTAGCTCTAAGGTAGTTTAAAAAACCCTGCTCCATATTTAACACTTTAAGTAGTTAAAAATATATTAAGAAAAGTTCTACATCCATTACTTAGGTGGTTAAAGGCCACCTCTCTCTCTACCCAGCTTTCAGGTAGTTAAAAAGTGCACCGAGCCCACCCTCCAGCACCTCCTTCACCGGTTTTAGCAGCGGGTTGTGGACAATGTGAAGTCCTTTATCCAGAGGATGGCAAGCAAGTTTCTCCAGCCGGGACAGCTGGTGCATCTCCTGAAAGTAATCATCATGTTTATCATCAATAAAGTCATCACTGTTATTATTATTATTATAATCATCAGTATATTCAAAGTCATCACCATGCTTTCAGCACCACTATCACCATTATTATTCTCAATATTATCACAGACTTGTGAAAGAGATCAAACAGACATATGATTCATTAAACCTGCACCCTAACCCTTTACATGGTGTTAGGGTCCAGGTTTAATATGGGAAAGAAATAGTTTTGCATTAATAGCACGCCATGAAAATTTGCACCCTTCCCGAGTTGTTCGTTTTTTGTTTTTTGTTTTAATTAAATGTCCATGTTTGTTACATTTTCATGTTTTAGACCGTTAGTTAGTTTGGATGAAATCATTTAAAAATCTGAATTTTGCATTTAATCAGGTTACCTTTGTCTAATGTACACATTTGTTTAGATAAACATGTAAGTGTATGCATAAAAAAGGGGAAGAAATCAAAAAAGGGGCAAATACGTTTTTCATGGTATTGTACATGACATACATTAATTATTAGAATTAAAGGCTGCTGTGTGAGAAATGCTGTTGTGTGTATGGGGATATTTATGCAGGCACGCTTGAAAGCTTTTGCTGTCGAAGTAAAGTGGACCAAAAGGTTGACACGACATGCAGAGAGACCCTCTTTCCTTTTCTGAGAAAGACTGCCTTTGAGCTCATCTGTCATGTAGCCATGCTTCATACAGGTGTTATGCACAGGGCAGGGTAAATAAACTAGAGTTAGAATCAATTAATGGTCAAAGTGTTAAACAAATTTTCATTGATAATTTTTGTTAGCTTCTGCAAGTAGTCAGGTTTAAAGACAGGCAGGGTGATCGCACAGCTTTAATGTGAAACCTGGACTGGAGCCCTGTACTGGAAATGCCAGGGTACCAGTTGTCATAAATATGAAGATCACCATCATCTCTGAAGATATCGATGACCATCACTATCAAAATGATTAGTGTCATCATCGTCCTTCACCAGTGGAGCTGTTTACCTGTGGAACATCCTTGATGTCATTAAAGTCGAGATTCAGTAACTCCAACCTGAAATCAAATCAAATACAAATGTGATACGAACACGCCACTCCAGCGGGGAGGCGTTACCTGGTGATGTGGTTACCTGGTGAGGCAGCAGAGGGCCTTGGGCAATGAGTGGATGCTGTTTCCCTCCACAATGAGAATTTTGAGCTCCACCAGAGCCTGAATGTTCTCTGCCAGGTTCTCTAGACGGTTACAGGCCAAGTGAAGGAACACCTGGGGATGAAATGTTTTAAACACGTTACCTAATCCTCTCTGAATTTTCTACATGTAGTTGTACTGAATAACCAGACTACTAATTCCAGATGTTAGCACAGGCATGCATGCCCAGACTAGTATTTAGATCTCGTGATATATCAGCCCCACATGAACATACCAGAGCCTTCATGTTGTAGACACAGCCCGGGATGTGAGTGATGAGGTTGTGACTGAGGTTGAGTTTCCTCAGGTGTGTCAGATTAGAGAGAGAAGCCGGCAGCGACGACAGCTGGTTGTTGGCTAAACTCAGCACCTAGAACAGGTGGTTTGGATAACTTTAAATATTACTCCTGTTTCCACTGCAAAGTCCAAAAAGCCTCAAAATAAGTGGATTAAAAATACTGTCGTCTTTTTTTTTTCGGTGTATCCAAAGTCTTGTGTTGAACTGTTTAGGTCCAAACCAAAAGCCAAACCAAACTTTGTGCTACTTTAAGGTAAAAGCCTTACTGGAAAATAAAGTGAGGTAGTTTAGTCTTCACTTTAACTTTCTTTGTGACAAAACTTTGTTTGTGACCCAGGGTCTGAGGGACCCAGGGTCCTTGAGCTGTGTTAATTCATTATTATTATTATTATTATTATGTGTTTTAGCTGCACTGTGCTGCCATCTGTGGTCCACGTTTGTATGTATAGAGATCATTGTTTATATGTGCCCCTTACTTATATATTGTGTTTTACGTGTTTTAAATTGTATATACCATACTTAGTTGTAATGTTATTGTTTGTATTTTATGTTCTATTTGTATTTAATGTCACTTGTATGCACCATGGGTCTGAGAGTAACGCAATTTCAATTCTCTGTATGTCCTGTACATGTGGTAGAACTGACAATAAAGTTGACTTTGACTTTGACTGTATAGGCAGGTGTGTGCGGTTGCTTCCTGTGTGCCGGACACAATACCCTGACCAGGTTTTTAAGCCAGGATCAGAGCTTACTGCTACAGGCCACATTCATTTCATACCCAAGGACATTTAACTGACAATCATCTTTTCTGTTGTTTCCTAAAGGTTTCTTTATTATTTTGTATTCAGTGGCCTTCTTTCTGTTTATGCCATGATTTTGGACATATTAGGTTTAGGTTTGCTTTGTTTTTCTTTTCCTCTCTTCCTTGTTAAGGACAAAACCATCTAGGTCAGGAGGAGGTCAGAACCAGGAGGGTAGTAAGCATGCAGCAATGGAGTGGCATGGACAAAATGAGAAGGAGCACTCGGGGAGAAGCTTAGATGATAGCTGGTACACAGAACCTCAGCGCATTCACTTCATATGGCGTGCTACCCAGTCCTGAAAACCAGTACATCTGGGACAATAGTGAGCATCCAACATGTGTTCTATGCCCAAAGGAGAATATCCTAAACAGCTATCCGACAGCCTTTGAGGAAGGCCACTACTGCTGGCCAGATGTCATGACCAAGTGTGTGGTGAATGCATCTTCAGTGCAGGTCTGCAGCCAAAGGAAAATCTCCTTGTTTGGGTGTTGGAGAGAAACCTAAACTCTAGACCACAGGTGATGAAATCCAGCACTTGAGGGCCAGAATCCTGAAACTTTTCCACATGTCCCTGTTGCAACACTCCTCACCACAATTAGTAGGTCATTAGCAAGACTCTATAGACCTTGACTGCATGCTGAGGTGGCAATTCAACAATTTGAGTCATGTTACAGCAGCTCATAAGTGAATGAAAACTGCTATGGGTTTTGTGTGGTTAGGCAGGATGATGGACCCAAACGCGGGACTCATGGAGGCAGAAACTTAAACTCAAATCCACTGCTTTATTGCAGGCAAACAGAGGAAACAAGGCTGCACAAAACTAAACTGGGAAATAATAACTGTTACACTCACGAGGAAACATAGGAACCACACAGCGTGGGGCCAAACCGATGTTAGCAACACGACGACGAGCACAGACTGACAAGGAACTGAAACCAAGAACAGGTGGAAACACGGCTGGAACTAAAGCAGGACAAGACAAGACAAGACCTGTGTCCCAATTCAGGGACCGCATGCTTCCGAGTGTGCATTTGTAGACTGATTACGTGGAAGCGACGCAAAGAAGGCTGTCCCAATGACACCAACCTCCTTAACTCCAGAAGTGGTACTTATATTCCATTTCTTCCATTCAGGTCCTTCTAGTTGAGCTTACAGTTTCCTGGGAGGATCATTTGAAAAAAGCAAAATACCAAAAGTACCAAAATCTTGTGAATCAGTGCCAGTGGAGCAGCTTGAGAACAAACCTCCATGTCCCCCATGTATCTACAAACTGCTTCTCCGTCAATTTGGATGTGTGACAACACGGGATCAAGTGAATGACGCCGAACTGTGGCAATTATTACTCGTGAGGGAAAATGAGATTAAATGGAAATGAGAGACTTGTCTGCAAATACTGTCCAGCTGTTCTCTGACCTGGAGTGGAACAAACACAAGCTGAAAAATGGAGAAGGTTCCCCTTCAAAGTAAAAGTTATCCCCTTTTGAAAACATAGTGGCCACAGTTCTGACAAACAACTTTGGGTTTTTTTAGGGCAAACATTCCACATTTCTGGTTGCAATTTATTGCACTGAGTATTTGCAGGCAACAAGCAAAAGTACAGACAACTATGGCAACCAGAGAAACACGCTGGGAGGTTTTTGTATCAGCCACACTTGGCATTGCTGATTGGCCTACCTCTCCTCCAGCAGTTGAACAAAAACCACATCCTACAAACACCATCTGACCCCAAACTATTTAGTGCATCAGAATCAACAATCATCAGATATTAGTCCAACAAAATTGACACATTTAACTGCTCATTTTTGCATCGTGTTCTCGGGCCTTGAGTCTTTTAGAATAAGCTGCTTAGAGATCACCCTCACAACCGATAATGTCAAGCATATTTACCTGTAAAACAAAAAACCTGCACAACATTTTAAATAGCATTTAAGAAGTAGTGATGACAGTGGCATGTCAGTAGCACTAAAATGACAAGCGGAATAATTTTCAGCAGTACCTCCAGCTGTGTACAGGCACCCAGCTCTTCAGGAACCTCCTTAAGTCTGTTTCTGTAGGCAAATAAAACTCGGAGTTTCCTCAGCTGACCAATCTCTGGTGGCAAACTGCTCAGCTGCACACACACAACAACACACAAATAACACTAGGAACAAGCATCTTAGCATAGATACAAGCTAATAGGTATAAGAGAAGCCATGCTAGGAAAATGAAGTGAAAGATGTTAGAATTGAACTCTTCACAATGTGCCCTGAAATACAGATTGAAATAGAGAATAATGATAGATGCAGGGAAATTAAAACTGAAAAAAGAGATTTTAAAAAGTGTTGAAAGCTGAAAACTTTCTGTTTATAAAACATTTCACAAACAGGTTTAGCTCACAGGTTAAGCAAGGCTAAAAACATTATGACAGAAACAGCCTGCAGTGCATCCTGGCGCTACTCGGGGCTCATCATGCTGCTGAAGGTCGAAGGAGGGTGGAGGGAGAAACTGGATCCTGGTAGATTTCAGTGGGGATTAGAACTTATTTATCCAGGAGACTGAACAGCTGCACGGGAGGAGGAGGCAGAAGGAGGGATGGAAGGAGGTCAGTTCCTTGCTCATAGCTACACTAAATGGTTTTTACTTTAAACGAAGACTCTGATGTGCAAATATAGCTCATTTCACTGATTGAACACATGAACGTCAATATGCTCTCACTGGTTAGCTCATGAAAACTCACGAATAACACCAGCAACTGAGCAAAATATTTGGATGTTTATCAGGCTTCAGGAAGAGACTCTCGTGGTGCATCATGGGAAATGTAGGATCAAGTGTTTGTGGAATAGTATGCCTGTCCTCTCCCCTGCACCACCTGTTCTCCAATAAGAAGATATAATTTCATGGAAGGGCTGTTTTTAAAATCACTGCATTTAATGGTTTAACAGTGTTCATGAGTGTTTTCTTGGGGTTTTTGTACAATCAAGGGTTACTTTTGCACAACATAAGTGATAAATACTTGTAAGTGGACGGTTATGCGAGTGTTTTCTTGTGCAGTTTTGTATTTGCTTTTATTTCCATCCTCATGTGTTCTACCATAAAAATGAACATCTGGGTTATAAAAATGTTAGCGTCAAACATTTGACTTATTCTATAACCATGTGGGATTTAGCCTTTGAATGAGTCCCGACCAACTGCAGTGATGTCACATGTTTAATACTAAAATGGTTCAGTGGAGGAGGAGTGTCAGGTATCAGGTGTGTTTACCTGGTTACCCCACAGATTGAGGACCACCAGGTTAGACAGCAGAGCCAGCTGAGAAGGAAGAACAGTCAGGCTGTTGAGCGACAAATTCAGTTTGTCCAACTCCAACAACTCCCACAGTTCATCTGGAACCTCCTGTTGATTGGGAAAAAAAAGGAAGCTGGTGCTTTCCTTTCCGAATTCACCACACAGCTGAAAAAGTTATGACAGCACCATTCTTCAGTGTACATATTAAAAAAAAAAAAATCACCCCTCTCTAAAGTATTTTTTCATTACAAAAGACAGGAAATGCAGCTGACATGTGGAAAGCCTGATGTTTGAAAGCTCCAAAATGTTGCTCAATAAAAAAGCTTGATCATAAAAAAAATTCAATAATATGTTACTAATAATATGCCCTAAATCGTCTCTCCATTGAAGAAAGCTCATATTTTCATTGTTTAAGAGTCTTCAGTATTTGTTAAGTAACACAAGCTCAATTCCAAAAACATGCTCCGCTGTACTGTGTAAAGAGAAAATGCCCATCGTTTCATCTTATGGTAGATTACTGTGTAAAAAGTCACTGATAAATGTAGAGCTGGCACTGATGTAATGCTTGTTCATAAACATGTCTGTGTTCGTTTTGACAGATGAAGAAAATCCTTCTGACAATGTGCACTGATGACGGAGACACAACATCCAGAACAATCTGTGACTGAAAAAATTTGTTCAAGCATGTGACCATTGGTAGGGATGGCTGCAGTCACGTGTTGTTTAAACTCAACTTGTTAATATGTGTTTGGTGTCAGAGGTCTAACTGTATAAAGGGGGCGTCCAAATTCATGGCTGCATCCTCCTGAGGCCGCATTTGTAGACCGATGACGTCACAGCAACGCAACGTAGGCTGTCCAAATTCGTAGACTCCTCAGAATGCGGCCGACAAATGCGTCCTCATTTCTCCAGATTTTGAGGATGGGTCCGGTGTATCCTTCGTGGCCCACCATATCCCAGAATTCATAGCGCAGCCCAGCGCCAAATTCAACTTACCAACAATGGCGGCTGCTATTAAGTTTTAATATTGCTCTTATTACTCTTTCAGGGTCACATAATAAACTTAACATATTTTCAGGCGAGTTTATCAGGACATCACATATTTGCAAACGTGCTCTGACGGTTTCAGAGATGGCTGTTCCCCACCAGCTCGATAGATAGCTTGTCTTGACTAGAGCTTTTCAAATCGATCCATTGGCCGTAGGGGTGGGAAAACTTTTTCTTTTAAAACCTTTTTCTCCTGTTTGGGTGACAGGTAAGACGCCTGGATTTTCTTTTGGGTTTCTCGAATAGGTAAGTGAGTTCTGTTACATTTCTACAGTGTTGTCTTTGTTGCTTTGACCATCCTGACGCTTGCTACCTTTAACAAAATACCAGGTTGTTGTGAAACTGCAAACCTGTGGCACTGTTGGTTTTTTCTTGGGAGCAAAGAGCGAGGGCATTATGTTTCCCTTTCTTTTTGTTTTGGTTGCCTCTGGCTTTCCTCCAAGCTAGGGTAAAACAATTCACAATTTCTTTTTTAACTCCAGCTGCTTGGTTGTTCTATGCTTTCATTTAAGAGTACAAAGAGACATAAAACTGCATAATTTTCAATAAAAACCTTTGACCTGTAGTGTATGTAGCAGGAATCTCATCACCTGTTTTGTGCTATTCGAAGCTATAGTTAGTGGGTGAGGTTTCAATTGGCTCTGATTTGAATGCCACTGGTAACACAATTTTATTTATATTGTGCCAAATCACAGCAAAAGTTACTTTATATTGTAAGGTAAACCCTAAAATAATAATGCTTGTACATAATTGAAACCACAGAGATGGCAGCAGTGGCCATCTGTGCCTGAAAGCAGGTGTTGCTGTCATACCTTCAGACCTCGGCGAGCCAGGCTCAGAGCATTGTATCCGAACTGTTTGATGGTGAATCTTCGTATTCTGTCTGCTGATGTCAGACTGTCCTCCCTCCCTTCGCTCCTTCTCTTCTCCTCTTTCATCTCTTCTGTACACACCGTTGCTCCCATGTCGCCTCCTCACAACCCTCCTCCTTGTTCACAGAGATCACAGAATGCAGCTGATCGGTTTTCAAAAACTCAACGTGCTGTGTGGTAATGAAACCACGTGTTTCTCTGTTGTGGGACAGGTGTTACATGTGATAGTGTTCAGAGGTCAGAACCTCTTGTCTAGGTGCTATTCTAAGTTTTCAAATAAATCTCTACATGCAGATGTTGTGATGTGATGTTCAGGTGTTTTATTGTCCTAAAAGGCCTCAGATCAACAGATGTGATTGTGGTTGAAGACAGCTGTTTTTTTCCAGTGTCTGTCAAGATGTTTAGTGTCCAGACATTTTTCTGCTGTCCAGAAGTTCCTCAAATGTCCTCTCTCGTCTCTGGGACAAGGAATGAGTTGCATTTAAGCTCGTCCCCTGTGGGTTAGAAACAGATTTAACCCTTTAAGACCTACCATAGAACCAAGTCCACCAGAGCTTATCTTTACATTTTTACCTGCTGTAGTGCCATTTCTGGGAGAATTTCAGGTTGTTATACATCAATACAACCGTTAGAGCCCAAATTTTAATAATATGTAATCATTCAGTCCATAGTAACATCATAAATAGCAAAAAAGTGCAATAAACTACAAAAAATTATAATTTCTTTTTGTCTTTTTTTAACATATAGTTTTAAGAAATTTAAGAGGTTTATCCCTCAAAACTGTAAATACAAAAAAAGT
>VUQR01027738.1:5716-38099 GCA_015108515.1 Hemichromis elongatus
CAAAGGGGGGGGGGCACGGGGTTAGGGTCATCATTAGACGACCACGAGGGGTGTGGTCTTCTGTTTCCCGTCGCCTGTATGAGCTGTTCAGGCTGCCTCTGGTTGAACAGGAGATGTGCATCATGGACGTGCAGCCGATAAAGCTGCAGAAACTGTGTGATGCCATCACGTCAGCATGGACGGTAATCTGAAAGGAATGTTTGCGGCACCTTATTGAATCTGTGCCACAAAAAAATCAAGGTGAAAGTCACAAAAGTGGTTCAGCACAGCGCCCGGGGTAGTACGATGGTCTGTGTGGCGGATCTAAGTTGAAACTCTCTAAACATATTCTAATGTTTAATGATCAGAATGCATGACCAAAATCCTGGTCCCCACAAGTTTGAAGGCATTTTGGAGACTGAAAATGTGGTTTTAGTGACTGGGTAACAATGTGCTATGGTTAGGGTTAGGGTTAGGGTTAGGGCGGGGGAAAGCATTATGTAAATTAGATGTCCCCACAAGATATGAATACCCAACATGTGTGTGTTTGTGTGTTTTAGATTCAGTGAGTGATGAAAAAGGATAAAAATAAACATCCACAGATCTGCTGACCCTGCTGCATTTTCTTTCATTAGCACAAACACAAAGCCATGAAAAAAATCAATAAAGCTTAAAGACATAAAGTGCAGCTGATCCAGGAGCTCGCGGCAGGTGCAAACTTTATAAAAATGTCTTATTTTCTAGCTGGATCCCTCTGCTGATTCAGATCAGTGCAGAACCAAAGAAACGTGTACAGAAGTGTCTGAGTTACAGATGACCGCCTCGTGCGTTTAACCGTACGGCTAAATAATCATCGCCGTCCTATTCAGCCGCGTTAGGCAGCAAATAAGGCTCAAACCCCGAAAACGAGCTTCTCGCTGAAGTTTCACCAAATTAGATAAATTCACGTTGTTACACAGCAATTGTTTTGTATCTTAAATACCCGCAGCCACAAGCAAACAGCCTAAAAATAAGCCGGTATTATCTCTCAGCAAAGACCTGACAGACTGCAGTCGATAAGACCGAAGCAGCACGACAGAGAAAATGTAGCTTTTTATTGACTGACGATGACGCGATCGAGGTGTAGACTTATTCTTTCAACACGTCCACGAATGTGTGCCCGCCTGTGTGTTCTCCCCGGTGTCTAGTTGTAGAGCGCCGGATCGGTATCAGCTGTGTCTTACAAGGATCAACCGGACCACAACAAGGAATCCGGGTCAATGCATTAGTTCGCTTCGCTCTGCTGTTCCCGTCTCACACACACACACACACACACGGTTACCTGCACGTTACCAAACAGCTTAATCAGTGTCAGTTATTATCCATCATCTCGTTCACACGGATATGAGATTCCAACATAGATCTGCTCTGTCATCTTGACGTTTTTGTGATGTATTCAATTTTCCTTTTGCATTTCTCACTGCCGGGGCTAATTTCGTACAGTAAATCTCCACAGCAATCTATTTCTCACACCTGCCCCGTTTCACCTTCCTCAGTTTATGCAGGTAATCATCTCTGCTGTCACTTCCATCTCTAGCTTGATACAATCCATCTCTCCTTCCCTCCCACTCCATCCTAATCTCTTCATCGCCCGCACGTCTCCATCTCCTCTGCCCTGCCTTCACTTCCCTCCCTCGTCTCGCTCTTCATCTTCATCTTCATCCTCCTAATCTCCCAAGCTTCGCTCTAATTAGCTGACATCTCCACTAATGAAGTTTGACAACAAAAGATCACCAATGCTGGCAGGTGGGTCGGAGGGGAAAAAGAGAAAAAAAACAGAAAGACAGGAAGGGGCAGGAAGCGAGGGAGAGGGTGTGTGTGTGAATGAAAAGAGCGAGTAACACGGTGCTGTTGTGTATGCGGGGCGGGCACACGTACGGGCTGTCAGGCTACTCGCTTTCTTTCTTTTCCCACACAGGCTAACAGGAAGTGACATGCGTATTTGAAATGCAGCTGACAGGATATGACACCGCTTCTTATACGGCGCCGTCTGCACACGAGGAGTAATTAGCACTCTATCGACTGCCATGACATCAATCAGACGAGCTGTCTAAATGCCTGCGTGTGCAACAGAGGCATTCACAGTGGCAGAGGAGGCTGGCATCCAATCGCCATGGCAATCAGTGAGCCGGTGGGTATTGTACACAATCAATATTGCTGGGCATGACATTATTCAGACAAGCCTTGTCTATTTGTGTGTGTGTGTGTGTCATAGGCGGGCCTTTGGGCCTTTATAAGAGAGTCCTTATGAAGCTTTATCTAAACTGTACTTGAACACCAAAGGTCACTTTGGCATTTATTCCTTCTTCATTTAACTCTGACTGTAAAACAAATGGTTTTCTCCAACATAAGGTTTTAAGAAGTTAAACGTCTACCTCCACTTTGGTTCATCGTGTATATGTGAGGTCAGGGTGCCATGCGTGTCTCTTGTAATGTCTCTGATCAGAGACTCTATCTGTAAAAATGTGATGACTAAGTCCTCAGACTCCTACTTTCAAAGTCAGAACTAAACATCTCCTCGTGCAGCTCTGCGCTGCTTCCAGCTGCTTCCGAACACTTTCCCGTGCATTCTGTGATTTCCTCACTTCATCGCGGACCTCGTCACATTCGGTGTGATCCGACTTTCATGTTAAAGACCATCAGTGGTGATGAGAGGGCCCCTGATTACGACTCCAAAACCACACGGCGGCGACACAAAGCTCAGCAGCTCGTCCACGAGCATGCTTTTTTCAAACACGGAGGTCTCTGAGGGAAAACATCTGGCACAAAACGCCTGCCCTCTGACACCGTGCGCCGCTTCTTCACGAGGGTTGGCTCAGCGGGAAGCTCCCCGGATGCTCTTCCTGACGTAACCCCACAGGGATTTGTGTCTCTTCCCGGGGATGCTGTGGATGTTATGTGTAAACCACCACAACACGGAGCCATTTTATACTGAAATGCTGGCTCAGCGTTTTTGATGCGTACGATTGTATCCTAAAACGATGACTGGCAAAGTTGGCAGCCATCAGGTATGAACACAGAACTGCTTCACAATTAACTGCATCTATAAAGACACAAAGATTCATTAAGAAAAAAGAGATGTGGTGTTGGTTAAACGTTTCCTGTGCATGTCGACATTAATTCTGTAGTAGGTAAGCGTGAGGCTGCACACTACTACGTCAAGGGGCACAAATATAGTGTTAATATGATGACAAGAACAGGCAAATGCAGTATTTACATTTGGTCTTAGCGAGGATTCACAGGCATCTGTAGACACACAGTGTGTCATTCACGTTTTAAAACCCCATCCATAGGTTGGCACAACAGATGCAAAGGAGGGAAAAGCATCAACGTATGAAAAACAACATGAAAGATGAACAACGGCAGAGTTTTAGTGAGTCTGTCTGTGACCGTGCACGCACTCGTCCTTTGAAGAGGAAGAGTGCATGTGCCCATGTGTCCTTTTACCACGCACATGCTCTATCACGGGCGGATGTCCTTTGCATGGAATTTATTTTTCATTGAGAACTACTTGTGCAAATACGAGAGGCGGAAATCATTAAATGAGAGGAAGAGAGTGCAACAGGGGGAAGGGAGACCTAGAAAGGGTCTATTGAAGGAAAGAGAGCAAGGGGGAGGAAAGGATGGAGCACACGAGTGGCTCTCGAGAGCTTTTCCTTATTAGCCAGGCTGAATCACACGCTTTGAGTCCAGAAAACACACACTCTGGCTCTTTTCTCGTCTGCTCCCCATTACTACCCCTCACCCCACAACCTTTTCTCATTCCTCTCTCTTAGTCCTCTTCACATTCACCACTTTCTACTCCAAGCATCTCAGTCCAGCTTATCCTTTACTTTTTTTTCTATGTTCCCATCTACTTTTCTCAGTCTAATTTGCCCCTGTAGCCTCGGACACTCACTGACCTTCTCCTCTCTTTGTCCACCGACTTCCCCTCATCTCATTGGTCGAATTTTCCCAAAACATGTACTTAGCCTCTCTTCCCCTCTGAATCCCTCGCTACCTCCTCTTTTCTCCTTTTCTCTACAGTAGTTGATCCACTTTTCTCATTCCTGCATTTATTTGCGTCCCCTCGCGACTCTTCTCAGACTGAAGATTTGGACCACCTACAATATTCGCTCTCTCATGTAGATTTTTCCCTTTTTTATTTAAATAATTAGTTTTAAATTCTCCCGTCTTCTATTTATTCTCTTATTATTATTCACCCACTATCCATTTTTTGACTCCACATTCATCTTTTCCTGTATTTAGAATTAAATCCTGTATTTTCTTTTGTTTATTCATTGGCGTCTTTCTTCGTTCTACCTTCCTCCACCCTTCCCTTCCTCTCTGACCTTAAACCCACTTCCCCTTTCATTGAACTTCCTTTACTCCTAAAACCAATCCTTGATTCCTGGATCCAACTGTCTGTTTTAGTTTATAAGCAACATGATAAATGATGATGCAGGATGATTTTCACTGTAAATGTTGGTCGTAAAATCCTGTTTTCTTTTTTTTTAGCTCCAGAGTATCTAAAGTCTGATATGTAAACGCTGGTCAATCATAAAAGGTAAGAAAGAACACTTTATAGACCCTGCAATACTGTGCAAAAGTCTTGAGCCTGCCCTCATTTCTTCATATTTTTCTAAGAAATTAGGGAATAGCTGCCGTCATTTATTGAACGGTCTCCAAGCATGCGTGGAAATCACCACCTGTATTCTTTAGCACAGCCTGAACTCTCTGCCGTGTCTCTAAGGATCGTCAGGAATAGTTCTCCAGACTTCTTGAAGAATGTCCAAGTGTGTATGTTTCCTTTACTGACCTGGCAGTGTGTTTGAGATATTTGTCATTATGAAAACTTAACAAGATGTTTTCCAGGTGGTTTTGCACAGTGGATCATAATCTGATGGTTCTTTTCTGGTTTCTTATCTCCATTAATTCTGACGAGATTGACATGAAACACATGACTCTTTCCGATGCTGCTCAGCATCTGTAGACAGTTTTTTTTAAGATCTGCTACTTTTGTCCTCCACTTTGTCCAGTTTGCTCACATTTTTAAGGAGATGCAGATCTTACCTGGAGCCAAGTTTTCAGCTAAAACCGCATTGAGAACCAGCTTGTTTGGTGCAAAATTACTATTAAACTGTGTTATCTTTGACATTCTTTATAGATTCGACTATAAATAAATTGGAACAAACTGTGTTTTTGCAACAAGCTGCTCAAACAAAGTGTCTAACGATACTGTTTAAAATGAGCTCTCTAATAAATTGTCTGTCATGTATAGATACCACACAGATTTATCCATTAGAGTGACTTATATATTTTGAATAATTCATAGGTCAGTGTTAAGTACTTTAACGAACAAACAAACATTTCTGTGAAAATGTTCAGCTACAAGGACTGGACTGAAAAAAAGAGAAAAAGCAACCGGTGTCCCAAAAAACAACAAAACTGGTTTAACTATTTAAAACATTACCAGAATGTTATATATAGTGAAATTAGGAGTAACTCAAGACTTTTGCACGGTGCTCTATTTGCAGGTGGAAATACGTGCAAATTTTTTATTGTCTGAGTGAAATATAATATTTTTGTTAGCAATTCCCCTTAGCCAGCTAGCAAACAGGCACCAACGTGACAAAGCAACGCAGAGAGACAATGAAGAGGTTCCAAAGATATCGCAACAAAATAAAAGACCACAAAGTTGAATTACCATCCTCTGACCAACAATCACACCACTCCAGAGTTCCAGTACAGCGCAAATACAAGCAGAAAAACAGGCCCACAGGTCACAGGCATGCCCAATAATCCTGCTAGTCCTGGATCAACTATACTGCTTCTTAGGCTGATGTTGTCTTAGCTGTTCAGAGTTTTTCAGTTAAAATCACCTGCACAGGCACGCTCACGAAGCCCGTGCCCTCCAAAAGCTAATTACCTACGCAGAGAGATTCATGTGGCAACCGGTATTCATACAGACAAACCTGGCACCCCTGAGGACTTCCTACAGAGTGTGTGAGTGTGACTGTGTGCAACGCGACGAGCTGAGAGAACTTCTGATTAATTAACGTGGAGGAAAGAAAGCCTCTCCAGTGGCCAGCCAAGCAACGCTAAAAGCTCATAACTTATTTCTGTTCGAGCGCCTGCTGTGTCTGTTTTGCTACGTTTCAATAATCCAACTCTGAATATTTATGCTGAGAATGTTTATTGTTGCCACTAATGTGTGTGTCAACCAGCATGTGTGTCATATGTGATGAGCTGAGTAAATATATAAAAAGCAGACCTACAAACAGCGTTATGTATGAGAAACCAACTAGAACAACTACAACCAACTACCAACAGGCTTCTTCCTGTTAACAGGGAGTTTATCCTTCCCACTGTCGCCAAAGTGCTTGCTCAAAGGGGGTCATGTGATTGTCGGCTTTCTCTCGGTATGTATCATTGTAGGGTCTACCTGACAATATAAAGCAGCCGTTGCTGTGATATGGCGCTGTATAAATAACATTGAATTAAATTGAACCGACCAGGCTAGTATGTTACAATAATTTCCATTATTACAGAATATTACTGTATAAGTTTGTGCTTAAACAAATCTGGCAGAATCAAACTGAAAACCCTTCACAAATCAGTTCTTATAGTTTGGTGCTTTATAATTGTTTTTTTTATTTTATTTTGACTTTTCGTTTTGTTTCAGTGAGTTTCCAGCGGATTTTCTTGTTTCTGTTTTGTTTTTACTGTTTGAAATAGTTTCGTTTTTATTATATTCAGTCTTAGTTTTAGTCTTTTTCATATGGAGAGCTTTTGCTGGAGACATTTCAAAAAATCAGTGCAGAACTTTTTTGAAAGCAGCGACTCTCAGTCAGTAAACACATCCATCAAAGCAAGTTTTATTTGTTTTTTTAATAAACTGAAAACCAATATTAATATTTCCTCTATACCTTTATTTTATTTCAGTTCACAGATCACTTAGTTCAAAGTCTAGTTTTCGTTTTTATTTGAATGAACTGTTTTTATTTTAAATCTAGTTTGAGTTTAGTTTCAGTTACCTAATGAAATCCTTGGTTCAGACTGCAGGGCAGGAATTAAACTGCCAACACCTCCATACCCGCAGAACACGTAACATTATAAGCAGCGAGTGAGACCACGGCGCTGGGTTGTATTATTTCTTAATGAAAAGTACTGCTGTGCTGCTCTATTATTTTCATTAAGTCAGGAGGAACTGTGCTTTCTCTTTGAGAAATCAGAAACAAATGCACTCTGGATGCTTTTTTCTTTATGTCTCTTCTTTAGTTCTTGTCGATATTGCTCTCTACTTATCTTCTACCCGTGTGCTACAATACCTCCCTCCCTCTCTCTCTCTCTCAGGCTTACTCCATTCTGGTCTCTCAAGGCTGATTGTTTTCTAATTGGTGTAGTGCCAGGGGTCATGGTTGTTATGGAAACCTGCAAGGGGTACTTGGAGGGATTGGACGAGGTGCTGGTGGTGGCTGGGTAAGGGTGGGGAGGGGGCACCCACTCAAGAAAACTGAGGGCAGCTCTTATCCGAGGCTTAGGTAGTCACTTCAGAAAATGGACTGGGTGTTGGTGTGCCAGAGTGTTTTTGTGCGGGAAACATCATAGTGAGGACAGCCTGAGTGCAGACTCACAACTTCCAACATCTGCTGGAGGATGGAGACTTAGTTTTAAGGTAAATGTAAAGGTTGGTTTCACTGAAGTCCTTACAGAGACAGAAACACCTGCATGAGTGTGATCAGTAGCAAAGATACTCTCATTTAATTCTATTTATCTTTGCCAAAGCAATCATAACCCGCTGATTAAGAAAACTGAGGGGTGGCTGGAATACACTGTTTGAATAGATGATGCTGGGAGGCCTGTTAGAAGGACAGTCAATCAGAAGAAACGCCAACGTCAGGAATCCTTTTCCTAGGTGGTGAGAGAGACGTCTGAAAATGTATGCAACTGTCACAATAGATCATACGGGCACACGGATTATTAAATTTGAGGCTGTGTTTGTAGAAGTGAAGAGAGGATGTGGCTCATTTATTCGAAAACACATTTATGCTAGTGCTTATTATCTTTACCAAATGTGTTGTGTCTGGATGCCTCAGTGTGTGTCTGTGTGTGTGTTTGTGTGTGTCCAATGAGTTTACTAAATGAGTCTGCACTAAACTCTGCCATGCATATGGAATTAAGCTGGATGTGCCCTTTGGAATTAAAGGTGGTAGGCTACTTAAGAAGCAGACAGCGTGATATATCGCTGTGCTGTGTGGTTAAATAACTGTCCTTCCATAATAGAACTGTTTAAAACAAATCCCTGACTAACTAAATAACTTAACATAATCTTAGAATGTAAAGTTCACACATGAAGCCAGCTATTCAAAGAGAAATGAATTCCTATATATAAGGAAATAATTAAAATCCACATATTACATACAAATGCAGTAATGTTGATGTAAATGCTGCCTTTTCTCATCTATCTGAAACGGATACGATGTTTAAAGGTAAAGCTTTCAGTGCTCGACATTAGTAAATTTTATATCGGCTTTGTTTTTTTATCCCCCCCTCCCCCCAAAAAAGAATAATCCTTACTACGGTGGCTGCTGTAGGACAAACATGTTTTAGTCAATTAGCCGTGGCTAGCCAGTGTGTTTCTACTACTGTTTGGACCAGATCCTCATCCGCCCCGGAGTTTTTCCCCATCTGTGGAAGGCCGAGCGTCCACTGTTTACCTCGGCTGTCAATGCTGGGTGAGAAGTGACCGCCTTTATGCAGTCTGGAAGAGGCTGTTAGGCTTTGTCAAAAGAGTCTGACATGAGTCAGTAAATCAAAAGAAGCTCACTTCTGACCAACGACTGAGGCGAATCATTGAGGATATGCTAAACTCACTTATTGCTGCTGTTAGCTACTCTTAGCTTCTGTTCACTGTTGTTAGCTTCTGCTAGCTACGGTTAGCCTTTGTTAGATGCTGTTAACTAGGATTAGTAAAAATTATTTGAAGTGGATGTAAGACTCTGACACATAGTGAAGAAACTCTCGTAATGTATATGAATGTAATCAAACTGTTCATCAGAGGAAAGTGTATAAAATTAACTGGCATAACATTATCTTACCAGCTGTTGTTGTTTAGCTAGTCTTGTTAGCTGTTCAACTAAAGCTAGTTAAACAACATTAAACATTTATTAGCTTTAATGCACAATCACAACAACAAAATGCTTATGGATGTTTTCTTGTGTTAGAGCCCTGACTTCAGTTCTGGAGATGAGACATGAGGTGAGGCTGGAGTGGATGAGGTTTTATTAAGATGCCAGTGACGCTGTCTCTTTCCTTCCTGTTTGATGAAGTTTATGAGAATGCGTTAGCTTGTTGGAAGATGTAATTGCATACTATTCTATGCATATATTTGAGTACAATATCCTTTTTTCTATTAAATAAACAAACAAAAAAAAAACTTAGTGCACCTTTAGAATTAATAATGAAAGAATGACAGGATTACGCCAAAAAAACCTCATGTGTTCTCTTCTCTTCATGTCCAAGAACTTTCACAACCTACTGCACGATCAAGCACTAGGTAATAACTGACTGCCTGTCCACTGACGATGTGATCCGTATACAGGCTTTTTTGGTGATGGTCACAGACTCCGGCAGCTGCATGGTCAATTCACAGAGGAGAGGCTTCTCAGGGTGTCTAAGTATCCCAGAGGTGCACCAGTACATACAAAGAAGCAGCTCAACACTTACACCAGAGCCTCTTCCTTTTTGAAGAGCGGATGGAAATGATCATTCCCACCGACTGTGTTTTGGTGTATTTGTATATATTTAGGCTAATGTTATCTATCTCTTAAATTATGATGATCATCCAGTATGAGCTGGCACAACACAGATCCTGCGTTGTAATCTGGCTTTTAGAGCCATTTTCAGTAAACTTTCTTTCCAACAGACGCGAATCTGCTCCTAACACACTGTCCACGAGCACACACAGCTGGGTCCAGCTGTGAGCTGCATGGTGCTTCTGTCACTGCGTTGGTCTCTGTGTCGACGTGTGTGTGCGTTTACATGCATGTGTGTGAAATAGGTGTTCTTCACTGCTTTGCTGATGGAATTGAGTTCTTAGAGATTTGGTTTATCTCCCATATGCATACAGTGGCTCAGGCCTCCCTTGACGCAAAGCAACACACACACACACACACACACACACACACATGCACACCGCTGACACACTACCTTCTTTTTCTAGCGCCATCGATTACTGTCAGCCAATACCTGCACTTCCTTCTGTCTGCATCATCAGGTTTCAGGAAGTGATGATAAATGAATAGCACTATCTGCCAAAACCTGCGGCCATAGATATATAGGTTTAACAAAATCTATACATTTTAAGACCTGTGCTACTTTAAATAAGGAAAGGCAACGTGGGAAAACTTTCCAAAAACTTTCAATGTCAACTAATCATCCAAACTATGAATTGGATTTAAAAAAAATAAGTATTAAAGATTAGATTCACAATTTTTATTTGTTTTATTGAATATATAAAGTCAACCTTTGGACCGAGATCATTTTTATACCACAGCAACATTTAAACGTTGTATAGAATGAGATTTATGAGTGGGAGACGTAATACAGAAACATATTGTGAAATTTCTTCTTATAATACAATTATCAATACGCGACTGGCAAAGATCAATATTTTGTCTCCAAACATGGAGGCCCTCTAAACTGATTTCCCACCCTGCCAATTAGACTTACAAGAATAGCTAGTATGTGACTCTCTGTGGTGGAGCTTATCAAATTAATTAGAGTAAAGTAAATGGCAGTTAACAAGCTGAATTTGTGGACTGTTGGGGAAAACAGCTTTGTGGGCTTTGTGAGATACTGTAGATGATTGTGTTTCGATGTATTATCTGATTCCCAAGCTCGGTTTACATCCTAGTAGAAGACAATTTTCTTTTTGTCCATCCTCTTAACGATTGGATTTCTTTTAATAATGTCGAGGAACTCGACACGATGAATCAACGTCAAAGAGTCCTGACTCTGCATTTAAAAGGAAAAACCCTTTTAGGCACGAAGGTAGAAATACAGGAAAGGCGGTGTCAGAAAACATCTCTAGGATGCCCGGAGCTGTCCATCAAACAGCTTTACTCCTTTGCAAGAAGACAGGTACAGAAATGAGGTGGATGCACGCGTGTGTGTGTGAGAGTATCTGCACTGGCAGATATTCAGAGGTAAGTGAGCTGTGACTGACATAATAAAGGAAAGAAGTCGGGATTGGGAAACGTAGAGGAACACTGAGCTTTCTTATGACACGCACACACACGCACACACACACACACACACAGATGTTAGGTGTACATCAGTACACAGCCACTCACACTGAAGCTTAAAGCGAGCACAAACAAGTCAATCTTTCCTTTTTGTCTTTCTCTGTCTGTATTGTTTTAAAACTGGCGCACACACATACACACACACACACAAACTGGCCTCAGGCAGATGAATGTGATTCAGTAGAAAGGCAAAGAGAATGGAAATATGAAGATAACGCTCTAATGCAACACTGAAGAAGAACAGGAGGAAAACGAGGTGGATTCAGAGACAGCACACTGTGTTTATCAGGACATGTTCTGTGTATACACACCTTTCTGACACCTAGGTAACAGGAAGCTGTGCCTGGGGGATGACCCCTGTAACGCCAGGATGGTGAACCTAGCGAACTCTTTCACAAGCTCCACTGGGAGCCTCCCATGTGCCACACCTGATGGGACCCTGGCTTATTCACAACTTTCTGAACTTTCAAATGTTCCAGCTATCGAATCAGAGCATCACTAATGAATAAGACCGTTGTGCTCTCAAAACCCTTTTCCTGGACAGACTCCTATCATTATATCCCAACAAGGTCAGAGCTCCTTACCTGTCATTAGCAGGAGCAGGAGGCGATGTAGTTCCAGCTCCCCTTGATTTGTTGACTTTGGCGTAGAGCCTATCCAGTGGGTCGTCGTCGGGGACGACTGCAGGCTCGTTAGTATGATTTGCGTGCCCTTGAAAGCCGACGGGGCCGAGAGGGGAAGGTGTGCGAGCGTGCTGAAACGCGCCGTAGGGAGGCGACTGAGACAGAGGCTGTGGCGCTGAGCCCATATCTCGGTCCCTGAAGGATTGTATACGGGCATAGTTGGGATCTGCGTCATCATCTTCAAAATCTGGATATCCCGAACCGCCGCCGCCACCCTGCCGCTGATCTCGCAACTCGGGATACGATGCCTCAATTCTGGAGAGGAAATGCAGGACTAATTATTGCATCTACTGAACGTATTGAATATGAGAAGATTTTTGATGAGTGGACACCACAGAAAAAAATCTGAAGGCTGGAGCTCAGATACGACAGGCGTGGAGAATACAGAGGGGCGGAGACAGACTGATAAAGGTCATTTAAACTGTTGTTAAAGTGAACATTCATCAACAAGTAAAACAAATGATGTTTTTTAGTGAAGAGGACTAGCACACCTCCTCTGACAGCATGGATATTTCAACTATTTCATCCTAATCATCTCATCGCTGGACACCTCCCCACCTCTCTCTCTCTTCTTTCATCCTCTCGAGCTCGTGGTCACTCAGGAGGTCTGACTTTTGTCGCTGCAGAGCGGCCTTTGCTTCCTTCTTCTCCTCTTTTTTCTTTCCAAATCTGGACAGAAGTAAACATTGACACAGCACGGGGATCAAAACGAAAGCCGGAGACAGCACACAGTACAGCTGGTGTACAGGGGAAGTAGATACAGGACAAACATTGCATTAGCACCACTCTTAGAAGCATCACAGGGCAGATGTGGCCTCATTTTTTTCTCACGTCTCACATACAAACGAACGCACGCACAAAGATAACTGAAACGACAACAGCTTCCATTATGGTTTAGTAAACTGGACAAACAGGTGGTTAACTCTGTGCCAACGGATGCTGGAGTCAAAGGCACGCAGTTAATCCTAACAGATCTGACAGAGGAAGGCTAAACGTAAAGCTCAATAGGAATGCAGTCTATACAAGCTAACATAAATTAAAAGATGGCGTACACGCGACAGACCTAAAGACCCGCTTTAAGTGGCCACATATCAATACTCAAACCACAGCAGTCAATACTGCTTCTGTGTGGTCAGCATCAACAGCGCACTCAGCAGTAATGGACAGCAGACAATTCATTACCTGGAGGAGATGGACGCACGCACACACACACACACGACTGAATGTCATCATGAGCATCATTATAGCTTCAGACTTGCTGCTACTGCTGAAAATGAAAAGTCAACTAAAGCGGGAAATGAACACGTGAGAACTAAGAGGTCACTGCAGTGATTTGGTGACGTTGGGGTGATTTTTGTGTTTAAGTTGTGAGCTAGATAAAAATGACCCGAGTCAGTATCTTCATGCCTTTGCATTGAGGGAGCGACCGTGGTTCAGGGGGTTGGGAAGCTCATCTTGTAACCAGAGGGTTGCCGGTTCAATCCCCCGATATGGCAGCCTGGCTTCTGTCAGTCTGCCCCAGGGCAGCTGTGGCTACAGCTGTAGCCTCCACCAGTGTGTGAATGAATAGTGGAGTTGTAAAGCGCTTTGGGTGCTTTGAAAAGTGCTATATAAATGCAATCCATTATTATTAAGGCTCATCAAAAAGTCTGTAAACATCTTGAAATCTGAGTTAACCTCCTATTGTTGTCTCCATTTATGTTATGTTTCCACAGCATACAAAAGCTTTTTCACACAGTCAGGTTGTTTGCTCTGTTCCAAACTCTTCTTCAAATAGATTCAACATTCTGGTTAACCTTTAACATCATCATCATTAATATTATTAAGCGGCAGAGAAAGCCACTAGGTGGCTGTGGATTAAGAGGGCTGATCCGTGGGTAGCTACTGGTACGCAAGTCGGGGCCTGATCACTCCCGGCTGGGTCACCTGGGCGAGGGCGTATGATGTTGCAAGACCTAAAACACCTGATGACCCCAGGATACATCACTGAGGATGCGTACCAGTGTATCCAGGAGATGTCCCACTGAGATCACAATCTCTTTCACAAGAGAGGCCTACAATCCAAAAACCCCACAAAATACTACAAATACAACATAAAGTATAAATACACAGCAAATATACATTATAAAAATACCAATAACACAAATGTTTAATGTTTCTTAAAAGAAACATCCTCAAGATGAGAAGAGCGTAGCTGGTAACTACCAGCGTACAGATGTAGACTGGAAGTTCACCTAGAATGGCTTTATAAAGGAAAATATACGACCATATGTAATATAAGTGGTCAGTGAATGAAGACTCTTCAGAACTGCAGAGGAAGTAAACAGCAAACCACCAAAATCAGTTACGGGCAAACAAGTAAAGTAAGATTTATTTCTGAAGTACAAACCAGGCCTCGCTTTAAACCTAATAAGTTTAGCACCGCGTGCACTGAAAAATCTACACACAGTGACAAAGTAAATGCTGTTTTTGGAGAGTTTTAAAGCACCTTGATTTAAAGCACCTTTTACAGTAATGGCAGCCCAGTGTCTACTTTGGAATAAGCCCAAAGATTAAAAGCGTCTTCATTTGGTGGTTTTGTCCCATCTCAGGCACAGATGTTCAGTCTCCACCAGCTTGGATGACGAACAATAGTGTGCCGCTATTTTCAGGTTGGGTTCAAGTCCAGACCATACCTGGAAGCTCCAGGCCTTTCCTGCCTTTTCTGGTCTCTACATCACTACCGCTTTCCCTCGCTGTCAATCTCAAAACCGCCATCGGTAGTCTAGTCCAATCATCTTCCTGCCTGCCTTCTTTGAGCCAATGTCTGCTATTCTGTTATTCTCCCTTTCAGACTCTCATTCACGCGACCCACCTCCTCCCCACCTCCCCCTCACAGACACACGAGTCAGAGTCTTCTTCACCACCATCGTCTAGACTCCGGCTGGTCCTGTCCTGAATCCGTTTTGCCGTGTTGGTCATCGGAGTCAAGTTTTCACCGAAGACAGCTCGAGGCTACTATCACTACAGAAAGAGCTTCCAACATAGCAATGCTGCCACCACTGTGTTTGACTGTAGGGATGGCATTAATGAGGTGCTGCTCAGTGTCGGGTTTCCTCCAGTTAGATTCCTTCTGGCAAACTCCACCAGTCATGTGACTTATGGGAAATGAGGGACGACCACAAAAGGTTTGAGCGGTGACGTGCCGCACCAGTCGATTTCCCTCTGTAAGGTTGCCACTCAGAAACTTTGGGTCTCATTCATAGTGACCCCTGTTGGCTCGTCAGTGCCCTGAAAACTCAGTCGGTGGTTCCAAACGTCCGCCATTCGGCAGTGATGGAGGCAGTGGTGCAAACAGGCACTGCTAAAGACATCTATGTGTATCCGTCTTTAGATGAGTCTGTGTCCTTATTTTAAAACTGATTTACAAAAGATTTAAAAATCATTGCAGGACAATGAAAAATAAAAATAATAAATAATGAGTATAGAAAGCCAAACAGAGGATTCTGTTTTCCATCATGCATCATTAGCATCTCTGAAAGGAGAACGTCACATCTCTATCTTTAGTGTAATTAAGCAGACTTGTCACCCTAAAGCAGTCACAGTATTTGACTCCCCCTCCTTCAGCCTGGTTCTGCCACTTCCTGTTAAAAGAGAGCTCTTCCTTCCCGTTGTTGCCAAGCTGTTGCTCAAAGTTGATCATCTGATTTTTGGATTTTCTCTCTTGTAGTGCCTTGCCTCACAAAATAAACCGCCTGGAGGAGACGTTGATGTGAACTGGTGCTGTATAAATAAAATGCAATTGAAAATCATAACCACGCATAATCTTTCCATACTAAGACATTTAGAGGTATTTACAGTACTCCCAGCCCAAAGGCTGACGGGGGAGGAGAGTAGCTCATTAAACTTTACAACCAGCTGCTATACAGTCGGTAGGACACGGTGAACTGAGCCAGAAAACCTGTTAAATACTTAATACCTCCGACACACAAACCGTGACCTTGTAACACCCTTTATGTGTTAATTTATCGAGTGAATTTATTGATATATGATCGTGCCACTATACCCGCTTGTGGTTTCATTTTAAACAACATTCGCAGTTCCTTTAAAGTGCGACTGTTTCGTTGTTTTAGCGTGTGTATATCACTGCTTCTGTAATAAAAGAAGATATATTGTGAGCACAGAGGAAATAGGTTTCTTTAAAATGCATATTGTAAACTGGGGAAAAGCCTATTTACCACCCATAGAGGTGGACGCGATGGGCGATGAAGGGCACCAATCATCTGTGTGAATTAACAGCACGTGTGTGTGTGTGTTTGCCTCACAGGGGACGAGCCTTGCTCTAATTACCGCTGCCTATAGAGGCCTACCCTTTCCTTCAACTCCTCCTCTTACCCTTCCTTACCGCTCTTTTATGTCTCTTTCTTCTGACCGTTTCCTCAGCGCACGCTTTCCTCCCATTAACCTTATTTCTCTTTTTCGTTTCATCCGTAGCCTGCCTTGCTTTCACCCCGTCACCTCCGTCTCTCCCTTTGACGTTGTGCTCCTTCCCTTCGCTATCAAACACTTCTCTCTTAATCTAATCTCTATCATGCTGTCCTCTCCTCTCTTCTATGCTTCTTTTCACCCCTGCATCCTCTCCAGTGTCCAGCTTCTCACACTAATAGAAAAAATGCAAGTACCCTAACCCTTCTCTGAAAATTAAAGGAGAACATTTTAGAGCCAAGATTATCGCCATGTCTTGATAATTTGAAGGCAATAGTGAAAAAAAAATGGTAGCAATACTATAAAGGGCAGTTAGTGCAATTGGAACGGATACTTTTCATCTTTAAAAATCGTATTCTGCAGATTGGTAATCCAAATGAAATAAACCAACGAGGACAGAGATATTGGCCAAAATACAGTATACAAATCAACTATGTATCAAGCACCTATCTGCACAACCTCACGCACACACACGCACACACACACACACACCTTCATGCACCAACTTACTTTTGGCACACTGCTCAGTCTTTTGCACAGCCCACTGTCATTGTTGCATTTTTCTGTTGCACCGTCTTTGGTTTGGTTTTTGCACCCTTGCAGGTTTTGTAGTCATGTGTCACATGTAGCTCCATGGTCTGGGAGGAACGTTGAGCTGTACCACCGCACATGGTTGAAATGACAACAAAGCCACTTGACTTGAACTACTTTATTAGAAACTCATTATAAATAATGGCGGTCACACGGGTAGGCACGACATGTTCACGACCTCGTCAAAGCCTCGTCAGATCGAATCGATTGATTTAATTTAATTCTAAATGTGCCAATCTGCTTTCATCCGTCTCCAGAACAGTTTCCAAAGTTTACTCCGAACGCTGCTGTAAAAAAAATATGTCGACATCTAAAAGGTTTGAGTTCAGAAAGCAGAAACGCCTTGGCGTCGGAGGAAGTCGGACCGGTTTACGCTGACAGAAAGGCTTTGCAAAGTCTCAAGGCTACAGTGGACAGCTAAAAATTGGACAGCTGAAGACTGGAAATATGTTGCCTGGTCTGTTGAATTATCAATTTCTGCTTAAGGACGCAGATGGTAGAGTCAGAAATTGGCAACGGCGCCACGGATCCTGGTGGTGTTCCCTACACCACGGCATAATGGTGCACCGAGTGTTTCCTTGGCACGCTTTGGGCCCTGCAGGATCAATCCGCAATGTTGCCGCTGACCACGGGCAAGTCTTTATGACCACAGATTATCCTCCTCCTGGAGGTGTTAATGACATAGAAAGGAGGATCTGCATCTGAAATGCACGTTTCCAGGATACCGTGGATTATTTGATATATCAGCACCATGATAGTGTGGTTGTCTGCTGGCAGCCGTAGTTCTGAAGCCATGCAGAACTATATACACACAACAATCCTTAATTTTGTCACTTATCCTTCATTTGCCCATTTCTGCTTTTCTTTCCTGACTGAAAATAGACGAGCAACCGCATCCGACTATAGATGATTTGCATTTGCTTTGCAGCAAAATGAAAGCGCGGTCGAACAGCCGAAGAAGAAGAAAGAGATTCAAAGAAAACGGACACACACAGCGTAATTAAGCCCACTCTCCCATCCTGGGTACACACAGTTGAACAAAGATTCATTCTTCACAATAGAGACCTTACAACACGGTGATGAAACAAAAATAAAACACAAAAAACAGTAAAGTCCTACCTCCGGTCTCCACCTTCCGCCCGAGCACGCGGGGTTCGTGAACCAACGCTCCTGCTGAGTGTATTCATCGTGCACGCGCGCACACGGTAAGGAAAGTTAACTAACACGTAAATAAACGGGAGACAAACTGGCAAGCTTTGCTTTTGTCCCTCTAAACGCCGCTTTGTTGAACAATAGGTAAAAATATAACATTTTTGTTTCATTCAATCTTTCGTTCAACAAGCCGTCGACGTCTCTCCTTTCATCTTCTCCTTTGTTAAAAGCCTTTTGTCCAAAGAAGATAATCAACTACATCACAAACCGTTGCCTACGTGTAATCACCGTGCACATTTTCAGAAGCAGAAAGGTCTCCCAGGTGAGACCACTTTTTTTTCTAGTATCTTTTTTTCATTATGCGCTTCATTTATGTGATGCTTAAAACCACATTTGGATCATTTTGCTTTTGGATGAACTGAAACCTCCTAAAAGTGGAAAGGATTTAAAATGTAAAATCAAACACACACACACACAGACACACACACAGCCTGATTATCCAGATGAGATTTTAAAATGTACAAGTTACGATGAGATCACTTGAGAAGCATTGTTTCACGAGAAATATCAGCGTAAGATTAGCAGCTGATTAACAGCCAGTTAGGACGAATACATTACCTCTCGTTGTGTCATTAGTGGGAACAGAACGATAACTCATAAATATTCAGGAAGTAACACGGCAATCTGTATGGAAAGTGTATGGCTGCTCATTTCCATGTGAGAAAGTTTGCTGTAGAAATATACAGCCAGTTTTTCTGTCTGTTTAGTGCATTAAACGGCCACGTCTCGCTTTAATCCCAAGCTTCATGAACGGCGGCCGTCCACGGGGAGTACACGGACAGACAAACACTGTGGCGACATCGTCAACGTTTCAAAAACTTTACGGCACGTCATCACAGCAGATGGTGAGAAAGACTGTTCGCGCTCGGCTGCCGTGTCATTTGGGGCTGACTTGTAGTTTCGTTTGTCGAAGGCAGGTGGCGGTTACTGTACATGACTGGTACGAGTGTTTACGTTAGACATGAATGTTCGACTTCTGCTTCCCCGTGTGAGCTCCTCACACAAATCTGGTGTGTTAGTTTGATTTTTCTCTTTAAACAGAACAGACCGGTGAAGACTTCATGACCATAAACACGCAATCGCCAAGAGAGAAAAGACAGGGAGCAGGTGGAAGCTTGCTGTTACGGTCCGTCGTGATGAAAACGGTCCACACGTTGGTGCTGTGAAGAAGAATTAGCCCACGCTTCATCAGTCACAGCAAAGCAGCCCCAGACCATCACGCTACCACCACCACGTTTGACCGTTGCTATGATGTTCAGTTCGTTTTCCGACGATGGTAACGGGACTCAAACCTTCCACAAAGTTCACTTTTGTCTCCTCTGTCCACCAAAGTCTTGGGAATCGTTTAGATGTTTTGTGGCAGATGTGAGAGGAGCCTTTGGGATGGTTATGGTCAGCAGTGGTTCTCTCCTTGGACTTTCTTACAGTTGAATCGTGAACTTTGAGCTTAACTGAGTCAAGTGAGGCCAGCGGTCGTTTAGATGTTGTGGGTCCATCTGTGACCTCCTGGGTGAGTCGTTGAAGTGCTCTGGGAGACATCGGTTGCTGCTGAGAAGGTTCACCGCGGTTCCTTTCCTTCGTGTGTGGATACCGGCTCTCACCGCGGCTCATTGGAGTCACAAAGCCTTAGAAATGTGTCTGTGACCCTTTCAGACCGATAGATGTCAGGGACTTTGTTTCTCAGCTGTTTCTTTTGATTGTGGCTGCTTTATGAGATCTCACAGTCTGCCTCACTTTGGGATTTCTTTATTCAGCCGGTCTGGCAGTGATCGCGAGGTGGGTAGTGAAACTTTCCAAAGAAAATTAGGTTAATCAGTTTTTTAATGATTGAACTCAGCTGTAACCAACCAATGCTTCACATTTAGATTTTAGTGAAGGAAGCAAACAGTACAAGCCATTATGTTGACTTTACATTCAGCAAACAGACGTTTTTTCAGCGAAAACACTCGTAACAATATCCAATCCACACACATCAACATGCACACAGAGCGCCGAGTATCCAGACGGCTGTTACACACCTGCGCTTCCCGTTTAAACCCACTGACAACCGAGAAAAATCAGGCCAAACATCTGTGACTCTCACTTCATCTGTCTCTCGCTCGCTCCCGCTGCCACTCCTAGGACACGCCTTTCTTTCCTATCATTGGAAAATGGATCCATGAGGGAACGGGTGATTGACAAGTGCGATACAATAACGAGCACACGCGCACAAACACACACACGCTCTGATGACTGACAGGCATGACATCAGTCAGTGACACCCCAATGACTTCCTGTCAAGACGTTTGATTGGCAGAGTCCTTCCCCTGCTTCAAGCGTGTGCTCTCTAATCACGAAACAATGAAATTCAGCGTCTGGTCAGACGCCTGTTTTCTCCCCTGTTTGGGGAGTTTGGAGTCATCTTCCATACACAAAAATTCAGAGTGCCTTGAAATCTCATTTCTACTGCAGGCGTCAATCTTCATGTACAGTTGGAAGCAAATTAAAACTTCCTGCAGCCAAAAAGACTGTTCTCAATGGCCGCGTGCAAGCAGTAAGGCAAAATGCAGAAATCAAAGATTCATATATTTGAGTTTAACAACAAAATCAAAATCGCAACTGAGTCTAAATGTGAAACTGAAAGAAATGAAAAGTTGTTTGCAGACGAGTTGGAAACTTCCACGCAGACTAGGAACAACTCAATCACGAGGTGGTTCAATTTCACGCTAGCGGCCATCTGCAGTCCCCAGGAACCAGTCACTAAGCAGCTGGGGAACATACAATTTCCCCTAGCAACCGCTGGTTACCAGGGGATGCTGACTGGTTTTTGGGTCTGCGTGAATAAAACTTGGCATCAGATTTTGCAGAACTGCCAGCAACCTCCAGGAGTCATTCGCAAACTGGTGTTACAACACACTTTTCTCACAGGCAACCGGTTGCAAGATAACCCCAGACCAGTGTCCCGGTCCTTATGACTGAGAAAGGAGCTGGTCCTAATCAAGCAACCTGAATGTGACCATAATATACATTTAGAAATTACATTTGTTGGACTAAGATGGACTAAGAAATACGGCCTCCGTCAAACTGCCAACATGTCATTTCTCCACAGCCTATTTAAGTGCTGCAACTGTACAGCACAAACTCTCACAGGCAGCTTCATTCAAACACAGCAGAGCTCCACCAATCAGAAAATCTCTAGCAAATGATGGGGACTGCAGCATCAAAGTGAGTCCATTTTCCGCCATCAACCTTTTCATCTAAGCACCACACACACACATTCAAAAGCACACAGGCATACAGTATGCACAGACTCGGGCTAATAGGCCTAGCATGAAGCTCAACCATTACACAGCCCACAATGGTGCTAGTCAGTCCTAATGGGCCCCACCGTTGAGATGGGCTAATAGTCCCAGCGATGGAGCACTTTAAGTCTAACAGAGATGCAGCATTATGACCAGCTGGAAAGAGCGCGGAGAGCGGGAGAGGAGCCACGAGGAAAAAAATGGGACAATATGGGGGAAGTCTAATTATTGGTATCAGTGAGAGGTAAAAAAAGAGAGAATGGACCAAAAGCTCAGAGCCTGTACAGGTACATGGATGCCATTAATGTGAAACCTTTTCAATAATTAGAAATGATAGTCAGCAAACACACGCACACGGTTCTTCATATAGGCAGAATCATTACATATCAGATATTCTAATAAACAGTTTAAATTTGAAAATGAACAGCGTGCGCACAGACACACACACGTTGCAAGAATATGGACATGAACATGATGCAGAGACAGCAGCAGCAGCGCCCGCTTACATTTTGTTCTGGTAGACCTCGTCCTTTCCCAGTCACACCTGATAGATTGCCATATTTTCATTTGTACAGACTGTGTCTCTCCCCCTCACAGCCAGTCGCACACACACACACACACACAGATGACACAACAGCTCGACAACCGTACTCTCCACCCGTGAAAATTATGTGCAGGGTTACGGCTGCGTGTGCACACTTTATCTCTGTACACATAAAATACCAAAACGCTAAACAGTCTGAGCAAGAAAGACAAAAGACGCACACTTTAGAGAAAAGAAATGCACACACGCACACGCACACACACACACTCTGGAAGATTCACAGTAACCATGTGCCAACTATATGACAACCATCTGACTGTGTGACCAATCATGTTTTATCAGCACATGAATATTCATGATGGTGGGCCGGTTACCACGGTGCACTCGCGCAGACACGCGCGCAGACGCACGCGCGCGCAGATGACTGGCATATCTGATTGGCAAGTGGCAACGGTTCAGATGACAGAGCCAGCTGTCCACTTTAAAGGGCATTTGAAACAAACATTCAGAGTTGGACGTTGTCGCCGGGGTTAACGATGACAATGAGACATGCAGTAATCACATTACTGCAGGTACTCGCAACGCTGAACCCTCCCTTCATTCAACCTAATTCAAATCACGAAATCCAGTAAAGACAGACGAGTGTCTGCAGAGGTGGTGCACGATCAGCGAGGCAGTGCAGCGGTGGTTGATTTCCAGTTTCAGACGTGCGAACTGTCTGTAACAAACATGCACATTTACTACAGTAAAACCAGAGAGCTGCAGTAAGGCAGAGTATCCCATACTGCCTCTCCTCCAGACCATTAGGCCAATCAAAGGTGCCCTTAGATGAATATGACAAATCAGCAGCTCGCCCCAGATTGAACTGTACTGAATAGCACCAATTTGCCTTCTCAGTCTACCACCATTACATGCAATCAAATGCAGATAGAGAGCGGGAGCTGGAGGGAGCAGACGGAGAGGGAAAAATTGGAATGATGCAAAGATTAGCGGGGTGGGAATGGAGAGAGGGGGTGGGGGGCGGTCGCTGCAGAAATATGGCAAGGAAGAGGAGAAGGAGAGAAAGGTTGAGATTATCACTGGGCTCTAATCAAGACCCTCTTACAGTGATGAGCGGTGAGGTGTAGGGGAAAGGTCTAAAAATATCCTCGGGTGTGTTATATGGCTTTAAAGCACTCGTGGTGAGATGTGATGGGAGAACCGGTGGTTAGACGAAAGGATGGATGGCGAGAAGGCTCGCTTAGATTAAACTGGAGATGTTCTCTGGTGTGCGGCGTAGGCTGCCCAAACCGTAATCAAACAGAGTGGCAGACAAGAGGAAGAGAGGTGGATGAACTCACGCACAAGGTATTGTTGTAACCTTCGCTGAACCCTGAGGCGCTTAAAACAAAGGGAAACGTGATGGAGCGAAGGAGGTGGAGACGCCACATGTGCCACAAAAAAGCGCTACAAACGGACACACTGAGGTACGTTCTGTCATTGTTTACTTATATAAACATGATTTATGACCGACAGTCACTCAGCTCTGTTTGTAGTGTGTATTTTATATGAAGTCATCAAATACTAGCACATGTATGTTGTTGTTGTTGGAGCTGCTGGTTTAAGACAAAAGTGATGATGATCACATGACATCAGCACTTATTTTGATAACGAGTCCAAAGCCTCTCCCTCCTGTGCAGCAGGTAACCATGGCTTCCATATGCATGCAGTGCTGTGCAAAAGTCTTGATCCCTTCCTTCTAACGAGACAGACTTTGCTCTATTTTCTTTTTTAGGTGGTCGACAGTTTCCAGACTTTCTGATGGTCTTTCAGAGTTTGTCTCTACTTTCACTCGTTTCCAGTCTTTCTCAAAGGGATGTTTTTTAGTTGTTTCTTTGTTAAGCCACCTAACACTGATCTGTGAATCATTCGAATCATTTGAGGCACCGTGAGGGAGAAACCAGTGCACATAACAGAGAACCAGTCTTAAACTGGATCGTTAGCAGCCCGTTGCAAAAACACATTATTTGTTCCCATCACTCTCGCATCAAAATTAATGTTTCAATCAATTATTACATTTGTTGGAATACATTAAAATGCTGAGACTTACAGGAAGCAGCATTTTTGTATTTATGCAAACAAATGTTGTTTAGATTTTTTTTTTAAGTACCATCAGATTCAGATTCGTGCAATACCATCTGGAAAGCATGTGACTGGAAACAGCTTAATTTTTCAGCATGACAGTGATTCCAAACACGCTGCCAGTGCAGTAAACAACACACAAACAACAAACAACCATCACGGATTCGCCTTCCCACAGCCCGGACCTCAGCGCTATTAATCTACTGTGGGGTCATCTCGACAGGAAACGGGAGGGAAGGCAGAAACCTTCAAAGTAAAGCTCTGAACGTCCTTCATGAAGCCTGGAGAACTACTCCTGAAGACTACTCAAAGAAAGCTCCCAGAGAGAGTTCAGGCTATGATGAAGATCAGTCCGCACACAGAAAAAAGGACACTTTTTCTCCCTTTCTGTGCACGCACGCTTCCTGTTATCTGATCTTGAACTGCAATTTTATTCACGATCCTCGAAGCATCACGATATTTAATTTAAAAAGTCTGAAAACTCAACAACAAAGTCCCTTCAGAGAAAAGAAAGATACCCAGAGTGAATCGCAGACCTTACAGTTTTACTACCGACAAACACAGCTGACAATGAAGCCCACTGCTAGCAAAGCTGATTAAGGTCTCTTTGTGTTTTGAGGGCTGGAGGACGGCGCACAGTTCAGCTGGACTTCGTGGCGAAGGGTAAACACAGCAGGAGGCACAGACAAAGAGCAGACAGGTAAACCGCCCAGCGCTCCGTTAGCCATCCTCACACTTAGGCTACGTTCACACTGCAGGTCTTAACGCTCAATTACGATTTTTTGATCAAATCCGATTTTTTTCTGTCTGGTTGTTCACACTACAAATAAAATGTGACAGCAAACGCGCTCTAGTGTGAACGTTCACGGCCCTCAAAGCGGCCCTCACGCAGAAAAGACGACGTCGCACGCAACGCGCTCTGTTTTCAGAAGTCTTCTCCGGCGCTGATAGTTGGCGTCTGTCTTGTGTCAGTGACGTAAAAGACGGATTTACAGCAGTCGCTTTCTAAAACATCGGATATGTATCGGATTCAGTACCGCATACGAAAGCGAAGTCGGTGGGATTTGAAAATATGGGATTTGTGCCGTTCGCACTGTCACACCGTGATGGGATATGGGTCGCATAGGGGCAAAAAAGACGGATTTGATGCGCTTTCGCCTGCAGTGTGAACATAGCCTTTGTCACACTGTGCGAAAAATAAGAAACATTTGACGTAATTATAAACAGGCTTAGATTAGCCATTTACACAGTCCACTGAATAAGAAGATAGAGCCTTGTTGTATTGTGTTAAAGTTCTATCTCTGCATCACAAAAGTTCATTTCCTAATGATTAAATGGTGCAGGAATGAGAGAAACAAAGCTGGCTGAAGCCAGATTGGGGGAAAAGGTGACGACTTTCAAAGAAAAAGAATTAAACCTATTCAATTACACAAAATTAGTGCATATTAGTCCAACTGCCTAATATTACACTTTAAATAACGTGCAATTTTGAGATACCATCATCGTGATAAAAATGGGACTTTGAAATCTGGAAGTGCTTTTCTGAGTCCCAGTTCACACAGGCTGCTTTGTGAGTGAGGTTTGGAAGGCTGCGGCTCGATTTTGTGGATCAAACTGCTGCTGTTTATCTGAAGATCCGTATCTGTGTAATAGTCATGTGAAATCCCACTTCAGCAAAAACACTGATAGCAGGTAGCAGTTAAGGTGGAAAGTCTAGTAAATTGTTCAGTGAAACACTTTGCCTCATTCGTGCTACGTATGTTATAGTCACGCTGAAAGTCTTAATCATACAAAATAGTTGTGAGGGAAAATTTCAGCTCTTAAGGAAGATTTGGGCACCAGCCTCAGAGCGGCGTTTGTGCGCCCGGCAGCGTGACAGCGACTCGTGAAAGGAAAAAAAAGAGCTCAGCGTTCATGTTTGGTCCCACATGCTATGAATGCAGGCGGGACGTACACAGATTTGATGACGAGGACAATAACCAAAGAAAAGATGACTGCCTAGTGAACTCTGCCTCTTGCATTAATACAAAGCTGACCTGATCCCGTGCGGCTGCTGGTTCGTGGGCTCTGAGAGGACTTGGGCTCGCTTCTCGGACAGAGTCCATCAAGCAGCGGCAGCAAAGTTCAGGACTGCTTATCGGTGACTGAGCAGAGTTTGAATGAAACTAAAAAGTAAAAAGCGCCGATGTACAAATGAGAGAGACACAGATTTTCTCTCGTCTGAGCAAACACGCTAAACGTTATTGAGCGAGGCGGAGCGGGCTGTCCTGGGCTCCGACGTGTGCCACTGCGTACCCGCCAACATGTTAAAACAAAAGAATGAAATCAAATCTGGTCGTCTAATAAACGCTTCGGTGTTGGTTTTGGAAATCACCGCTCTGTGAGAAGTGATTTCAAAGCTTTGATCTCTGCCGTGGGGTCAGCAGCGGGGACGGTGGGGTTTCTGGCTGTTATAGCCACTGTTTGAAGGGAATCTTTGGTCCGCTGTGGTGCGTTTCTGCTCAAAGTTTGGATTTTATTACAAAGACACGATAAAGTTAGACAATCTCACGCTAATGCCAACCTCAGCAGGCCGAAGCCTATTTTCTTGCTCTTCTTTTCCGTCTCCTCTGGCTCCTCTGCCTTCTTCTTCTCCTTCTCTTTTCCCTTCGTCTTGCTCTTTTCTTTCTTCTTTGTCTTTGCCTTCTTTTTCTTCTCTTTTTTGCCTTTTTCTTCGGCCTGGTCTCCAACTCCCTGGCGAGAGGAACTACTCGCAGGCGTGTCCCGACCTGAGCTGGGTTCTGTAGCATCATCTGGAGGGGAAAAAAAGAGGAGAACGCCTTGAGGCGACTGTTGTTGTGATTTGGAGCTACACAAATAAAAGTGAATTGAATTGAGAACGCTGTAAGGAGGATAAAACGAAGAAGCAAAAAACAACTACTCTGTGTGACGGTTTATGGTAAAAGAACAAACGTGCTGCAAGTGACTGTTTATTTGCACGGTTGTGTTCTTGCATGTTCACCTAGAAGTTTAAGAAACATGAAAAAGAAGTTGAGCCCGGTGCTCACACACCAGGGTCAGGGCCAAAAACAGATAAGTAAATGCATTAAGCAACAATGCGCATAAATAAAAGCGACTAGTGCAAAGTGTCAGATACAGTTTACATTTTTCTCCACGGCGCATTTATCAGCTCCACAGAGAGTTGATTTGCTCTTCGTAGAGTAAACCGTGATGCCTCATTGCTTCCTCGACAGACTGGAGGTCTGAGATGCAACACAAACACGCAGATATTATGGACTCCTTGTCAGATTTCATAAGCTAACCAAGCTAAATTTATTACTTCAAATGGGGCTTAATTTTATTTGGGTATTCACTTCAGCATTAATTACAAAGACTGTCTTCCGGGAGGATGCAAGTGTGCATGTGTGTGCATGTGTGTGCATGTGTGTGCATGTGTGTGCATGTGTGTGCATGTGTGTGCGTGAGTCAGCATCACGCTCCACAATGGCAGCAGACGTGATCTCACTAAAGATGTTTTGTAGCTGTAATAATTGTGCACATGTGTGGATTCTTACTTTCCCTGTGAGGCTTGTTCACAGAATATTTGTGTATCAGAGAATGTGCACACATCACAACTTTCTGCAGATTAATATTCAACAGGTTGAACCAACAATCAGAACATTTGCTTCCAAGCATGTTGACACCAGACACTCGCCGCTGTCCCGACACATGTCAGCGTAAAGTCTTTTCTGTGCCGAAGAAATAAAGAAGTGATCCAATTTATACAGAAACAAGAGAAAGTATTCAGGGTAATCCATCCCAGCTGAAGTTCGGCCTCAAAGGCTCTGACTCAGTCTCTGTTGGACTGACACATTAGAAACTGTGACGCGCCGTTCTCCTGTGGTATTAGCTGGATTCAGCTCGGGACCCCACACACTGCATCTGCTGCACATTAACTCTTTCTTTAGACTGTCAAAATATTAGCAGCGTTTGCCTTCCCTCCAAACACAGATCCAGGCAGCGCATGATAAGCATTTGATGCTGAAATGATTTAAACCCAAGCAAAAGCATCGACAACGGACAAAGAGAAGCGCGCAGGAGAGGAATGAAAAACAGATTCAGTGCACTTCAGAGAACTGCTCTCTGACGATTAACTGCAACTCTGAAAACGTTGAATATTTAGAAGGATGGTGACAGATGTGGCCGCCGCGTGTGTGTGTGTGCGTGGTGGTGAAATGCCCTATTAGTCCTATCCTGTGTGAGTGTAGTGATCTGAAACAAGCCGACTCATTACTCTGCTGGTGACTGATAAGAGCTGGCTGCTAGCACCACAGCTGGGATTGGAATATGTGCTGATATTCGGAGGCATAAGGTGCTTGTTGCAAAGCCTCTGTCACATGTACTTGAGAAAGTGGAACCGGGGAACACCGTGCGCACGGCGGGAAGCCGAGCAGGCGTGAAACACTGCGTTAGAAAACTCAATGTGAAGGTGGTGAAGATAAATGTCACCAATCAGGCTGAGCTGCAGATACAAATCTCTGTCACTTTAACGCAGTAACATGTGATGTGTAGACAAATGAACGACGATGTATCGTCAGCATATCCCAGACACACGTCTCCGTTATTAATCGGTCACGCTCTCACGCTTACCGTCGTCGTCTTCGGCCGGCCCATCGTAGGATTTATCGATAGCTGCTCTGAAGCTCTCGTTGCAGCCTCTTCCTCTCACCATGTTTGGGCGAGGGCGGTGGAACGGGAGGAGTTCGTTTTTTCTGCTGACCTCCGACATGGCCGTCTGGAGGCTCTCCAGCGAACTGGACTTCTTCAGGCCCAGGGTGGGGCCGAGCTCCATGGGGCTCGACGAAACTGGGGGGGTGGGGAGAAAGGAAACTAATGTTAGCCTGCTGCGGTTGACTCCTCCTGACAATCAGTCAGGTGGCATTGTACACCTCAGTGAAGCTTGATCATTCTGGGTGAGTCTGACAGCACATACAGCTACGGCCTTGGTAGCACACAGTTTAAACATGGATGTTTCCACCCCAGTTTTAAGGTTTAGTTTGACGTGTCACATCTCCCTTTACTTTACTGCATTAGGTTAAAAAGGTCAGAAAGTGTCTCTGGTTAAATTTCTAAACATCTAAATTTCTGACCAAAAACATGTTTCCTCAGGTTAAGGTGACCTTGAATTTTGATCTTTTGATCCACGTCCACAACGTAGATACCGTCATTCTGCTCCTGGTTTTAGTGCCACAGAAGAACCGACCTGCACATATATTTGTTAGGAAGGAGACGCCTTTGCCTGGCAAACAGAGAAAGGTTTATGCCTGCTGCACCTTTTTGTGATCAGATTAAAAAGCTGGACGTGACACGAGGACTGGAAGCCAGACCCGCCAGGCTATGGCTGAACTCCAGAGAGAAGTGCCAATAAAAAAAGCGATGCAGTTAACTATCCTGTTGTTGAGTGTGTGATGGATGGGAAGTCTGCTTCACCGTTCCTAGATCTCCATCCATCATCACAAGTATGCTGTGAGAGATATTACTGAGGGAGGGAGGGATCTAGCAGAAAGCATGATGAAGAGGAGAACGATGGATGAGAAGACAGTGCAATAGTGGAAGTATTCATGGAGGGAGAGAGAAAGCAGATGTGTGTTGGAGCCCCTACAACTTATAAAAATAGTAAAGCTTGCAATCTTGGCATTTTGCAGGCGACCTAGCAACTGCTGCTCTCTGCTGCACAAACCCAGCACAAGTTAACGGCATCCGGGCTGCTGAGGCTGGATCGGGTTCAGCCTCGGGCCTCACTGTGATGTGTCCACCAACTTGAGAGGATTGCTGCTTATTAAACAAAAGAGGGAGAATAGGTAATGCAAGTGTCACGCTGTGCCACCTAAAACAGAGAAAACACGAGATGGGGAGCAAATGGGAAGGAGGAAAGATGACTGGGAGAGAGCAAATTAAGTTTCCTCCAGGGAATATCATCATGGGAAACCCCGGTGGCAGAGAGGAGGACAGAGAAAAATGAGGAAGAGGGGAGGAAGGCTGGGCTAGCTGCCAGCTCAAAAAACTGGTAATCCTTACATGCACACACACACACACACACTTTGGATTCCTCGCTGGCTGTGGCCTGTCGATATGACGCCACTGTGATTCATGATAGCTAAACTTGCATCACTTTAGCTAATGATTCCCTATACACGCTGCTGCTCTCTGTGTGCGCGCACGCGCGTGTTTTCACAGGAGATGACTGAGGACTGAGCAGGCGACTTCCACATCTATTTAAACAACCATTAACCAAACGCACACAAACACACAACGAGCAATAACTCACAGTGAACGTGTGCACATGCATAATGTAAGTGGTCGGCTCAGAGAGGAGATGGGCAAAGGTCACAACACGTCAGACTCGCATCCATAAACACTGCCCACATGACATTCAGAGGCACACTGAATTATCGACCATCGCGGCATCATGTGATTATTTCATAGTGAATCCACCCAGGAGTGATAGCAGGGATGTTTCATTCAGCTGAACGGATGAAAAAGTTTCCTTAGACAACAATGTTCCATCAAAAGTCATAAAACTGAGACTGAAACTTCCATTAAATTCTTTCAGGGTTTACTTTTTACAGGAAAGACCAGCTCTGTGTGCTTTTGCTTGTGAACACCAAAGCTACACACACAGCAAACCACTAGAACCAGTCCGAGTGTCTGCAGCCCAGTACGCTTCCAGCCGCGGTCCAACAACCTTTGGTTACGACACCGAAACAATGAGACGTTTTACGTGCTGTTAGCATTTAGCACGTGAGTTACTGTCTCAGCGCTTTATTCCCCACTGAACTCCCGAATCTTATTTACATCGCGTGACTCATTTTTCTTGATTTGCATTTTCATATATGCCATGGGGTATGACGGGGTGTTAACTGTGTAATTGTAACACTGCAACAGAAGCATCTATATTTGTTTTGACAGTATGATTGCATAGTTAATGACTTCCAGAAGCTCACTAGGACTGCGTGCTGCTGGCTAACGGGCTGAAGCTACATGCACTCGGCCTTAAAAACAAGCCAACACCAAAATCATTTTAAATACAAGGTTTAAGTTGTAGAGCCGACAGCTGCTGTGTGGTATAAGAAAGGCCTCATACACCACTATCACAAAGATATAAGAAACCTAATGTTTGTATTTCCACTGTCTGATCGGTATCCGAGCAGAGAGTTTAACCCTGTACACGTCAGCAGTGACATCATCGATAAACAGCCGTGACCCGTTTCCTCTGGCAGCCATGCATGACCATGGCCATGTGCTCGGCTTCGGATCACGAGCCGTTTCTTTCTCCGCCTTTTCCTCTTCCCATCCCTCTGCAACAAGTTCATCTCTCCAAACAGTTTTTTTTAGAACTGAGCTGCTCTGCTAGATGTTTTCTGGTACTAGACCTAAACCTTTTTTCTTAACCATGGAAATAATTCTGTCATCACACACGTAAACGTGTCTCCTGAGGTCTTTCGGTTCTCTGGTGTTGCTGAGCTGGACGGTGCGACCATCTGCCTTTAAGAATGCAGCAGACTGTTGATTTTTCCCACCTTTTTTATTGTGGTTTTTCAGGTCGATGATAGCCCCGTTCATTTGCACTGAAAGTTCCAGCAACCACATCACGTCTGTGTTTAACATGAAACAGTGAGGAACCAGGCCACAGCCTGACCGTGAAACTGCTTACCACAGAAATGCCTGAAGGACTGGACAGTTCAATGGACGCACGGAGACAAGACTACAAAAATGATGTCACCGTCCTAATATGTGTGGACTTAACTGCATATATGCAATTAAACGCTGTGTTATTGTCTCAAATTTCAAAAGCAAAACGGGAACAAGGAAGCTAATAAAACCGAGAACGTACACAGACCGACCTCCAAACTCGCTAGTTGGACAAACCGAAGTTTTATAAATAGCTTTGTGGTGTTTGGCTGGGTAATCAGGGAACACACACACACACACACAGTCACTTATAAAGATATATAGCTAACACACACACACACAAGCCCTCGCAAACATTTTTTGCTTTGAGTAGCAGGATTTGTGTCATAAATGTAATTACTGCTGTCCAACTGTAAGATGATAGAATTAAGCTGCTTTTAGAGAGTGAGAGAGAGCGAGGGGGGTGTGTGGGTGTGTGTGTGTGTGTGGGGGGGGGGGGGGGCCAGAGGA